>CAXHSM010001080.1:467590-505760 GCA_964019185.1 Maratus speculifer | reverse complement strand
GACTATATCTTCCGATCGCACAAACCACCTAAAAATTAAAAAAAATTGGAAATTTCCGATTTTTTCAGAATTTTTTTAAAAATATTACATATGCATATATTTTATCACTTTGGTGAAAAATATTTGCATATTGTACTGTTTAATAATAATAAAAAAATAAATTGCGTTTAGAGAATATCTTCCAATCGCGTAAAATCATTAAAAATCAGGGGAAAATTCAATTTTCAGTGATTTTGATGTTTTAAGAAAATAAATAAGTTCAGTTTGCGGTCTCATGTTAAAATTTAAATGTAAATTAATACTATTGAGTACATTTTGCCATTTTTGAACAACCGAAATCTTACCATGACGAGATCGCTGCAGCGCTAAAAGGTTTAGTAGTTTGCGCAACTCCTGTTAGCCACGTTGCGAAACAGCGCTGAAGTCGCCCTACGTGTACCATCACTCCCCAACATCGTCCACATGTACATGTACAGTGCGCCATTTCGTATCAGTGAGCCCGTAATGGAATTTCGTTTGTTTATTAGGTGTATTGCGTTATTTTAATTACATTAACAAGTGACGTGGATACGGATATGCATGTGTGGTTGACTAAGAAAATTACTAGACAATCTTTTCATTGTCCTATATTCGGTCATTCAAGAGATTTTCTCCCAAATAAATATTCTACCAACACATGAATATAGCGCTTGTATACCTAGGAACTGTATACCTAAGACACTATAGAACACCTTTTAAATGAATTTAAATGCTTGCAGAATTGTTAAAAACACTTCTGGACTTTTTCAATGAATGCGTTCATATAATACGCATTGATACATGTTTGAAGATGTTTTATAGTAATCCTAAACAGATATATGTTGTCCCTCGTGATATTTGTCTCAGACCTGAGGAAAATAAATAAAGTATCGTCCTTTCTTCCATCAAAATATATGCCATGTGGTTCTTCTGAATCCATTTGAATTTGACGTAATTTTTTTCTAATGCGACTGATTTACATTCTAATTTTGTATCAATCAATAACTTGAGAAGCATCTGTTTTAGTTATTACAGCAATATCGTCTAGCACACTCAACACTATAGCAGCATCTGCAGCGTCAAATACACCATCACGATCGCAATGTAACGATGTAGATTGTAACTCCACATTCATTTGCCATGGTAATTTCTTCTACTTAAATCTGATAGGCTGTATCGGTCATAGTAATGATATTTTACATACACCTACTTTAGCATTGAAACTCTCCTGTTCATCTAAATGCTCAAGATCTTTCATTTCCGCTTCAAAAGATTTGGAAGGTTACCTTTTCAATATATAGTTTTGTCGTATATTGTTTCGTCGTATCTTGTATTCAGTTTTTTCCTCCTTTTGATTTATTGTACCAATTTTTCTCGTTCCGTACTTTCTCTGGAGATAGATAAATCTATGCTCAATGACTAGAATTTTGTTGTGTGCTTCAGATGTACAATTAGTCTCAATCAGACACTCCCTAAGATCTGGAGACACTTTACAGGCGCAATTTTAATACATTACGTATTTCCAGACTGTAATATCACACAGTTAAGCTCCTTGTTTTTTAATTTCATCAACCTTTTATCGGGTTTTTCCTTGTCTATAATATAAGATTTCGTTAGTTTATAATACTTATCGTAGTAGGCAATATCTAAATGATTCTATACCCATACACTTTTGGGATTGACGCCTTCTAATAGATATATTTTATTTTTTTTGTGCCACAGTATTGCTGACAGATGAGAAAGTCACTTTAATGTTGTTGAGTTTACTTGCTAATAGAAACCTCTCCTCAAAGCAGCATCGAGGAACATCTTCATGTGTTGGAAACATATTTGTCAGTAAATCTCTTGGATGGCCGAATATAGGACATTGAAAAGATTGTCTAGTAATTTTCTTCGTCAACAACATATGCATATCCGTATCCATGTCACTTGTTAATGTATATAAAATAACATAATACACCCAATTAACAAACGAAATTCTTGCACGGGCTCACTGATACGAAATGGCACACTGTGCAAGTGATTGCGGTTGGGGAGAAATGGGTATGTTCTATGTACACGTATGGCGACTTTAGCACTGTTTCGCAACGTGGCTAACAGGAGTTGCGCAAACTACTAAACCTTTTCGCCCTGCAGCGATCTCGTCGTGGTAAGATCTCTGTTGTTCAAAAATGGCCTAATGTGCTCAATAGTATTGATTTACATTTAAAATTTAACATGAGACTTCAAATTGAATTTATTTAATTATTTTCTTAATATATCAAAATCACTGAAAATTGGATTTTTCCACGATTTTTAATGATTTTGCGCGATCAGAAGATATTCTCTAAACTCAATTTATTTTTTAATTATTATTATACAGTACAATATGCAAATATTTTTCACTATAGTGATAAAATATATGCATATGGAATATTTAAAAAAAAATTCTGAAAAAATCGGAAATTTTCACTTTTTTTTTAATTTTTAGGTGGTTTGCGCGATCGGAAGATATAGTCCGATTTGAAAAATTCTTTTTTTGTTTTTCTTGTATTTACCAATCGCAACTTTTCCGCACTATAGCGATTCGGAAATAAAAACTTTTGTTTTTTCGCACCACCCTAATGCACAACCTATGCATATGCGTCTGTATTCTTAACAAAAAAGTTCTTCAATTCAGCCATACCTAAGAATGTATAAGTTAATAATTTCATGCTTGAATTTTGTACAGTTTAATGAAAAGAAATTTGTTAAATCTGCTACTTAATTCATAGTTAAAACTTAGTGCAGTTTATTTTAAAATGTCTTGTTTATTATTTTAAAATGTCTTGTTTATTATTTTAAAATGTCTTGTTTATTATTTTTCTTTCTCTTTTTTTATTCGTAGTTAGATAAAACAATTTTTGCTTAAGTTCAGTAATTGTCCTTGGATGAAAATGGCGACAATCTTTTCATATTGGTGCTTCGAAAAATAATCTATTGTCGTTCGAAATTAAGAAAATGTCATTGATTACAGAAGAAAATTCTTCCGCCAGTGAAGTTCACTTTGTTCCTCAAAATGGGGATAAGGGAATACATTCCTCCATTGATACAGGAAAGAAATCTTTTGTTTGTGAAATATGTTACAAGGGATTTTCTCGTAAATTCTGCCTAAAAAAGCATCTTTTGACGCATACCGGAGAAAAACCTTTTATTTGTGAAGTATGTTCCAAAGGATTTTCTAATAATGGTCATCTAAGAAGGCATCTCTTGAATCATGTAGGTGAAAAACCTTTTGTTTGCGAAATATGTTCCAAAGGATTTTCTCAAAATGGTGATCTAAGAAAGCATCGCTTGATTCATACAGGTGAAAAACCTTTTGTTTGCGAAATATGTTCCAAGAGATTTTCTCTGCATGGTAGTCTAAGAAGACATCTCTTGACGCATACAGGAGAAAAACCTTTTATTTGTGAAATATGTTCCAAAAGATTTTATGAGAATCGTGACTTAAGAACCCATTTCTTGATACATACAGGTGAAAAACCTTTTGTTTGCGAAATATGTTCTAAAGGATTTTCTCAGGATAGTTATCTAAAAAGTCATCTCTTGACGCACACAGGTGAAAAACCTTTCGTTTGCGAAATATGTTCCAAAGGATTTTCTCAAAATGGTGTTCTAAGAAAGCATCTCTTGACGCACACAGGTGAAAAACCTTTTACTTGTGAAGTATGTTCCAAAGGATTTTCTAATAATGGTCATCTAAGAAAGCATTTCTTGATTCATACAGGTGAAAAACCTTTTGTTTGCGAAATATGTTCCAAAGGATTTTCTCAAAATTGTGTTCTAAGAAAGTATCTCTTGACGCACACAGGTGAAAAACCTTTTGCTTGAGAAGTATGTTCCAAAGGATTCACTAATAATGGTCATCTAAGAAAGCATCGCTTGATTCATATAGGGGAAAAACCTTTTGTTTGCGAAATATTTTCTCATGATAGTTATCTAAAAAGTCATCTCTTGACGCACACAGGTGAAAAACCTTTTGTTTGCGAAATATGTTCCAAAGGATTTTCTCAAAATGGTGTTCTAAGAAAGCATCTCTTGACGCACACAGGTGAAAAACCTTTTGCTTGAGAAGTATGTTCCAAAGGATTCACTAATAATGGTCATCTAAGAAAGCATCGCTTGATTCATATAGGGGAAAAACCTTTTGTTTGCGAAATATGTTCGAAGGATTTTCTCATGATAGTTATCTAAAAAGTCATCTCTTGACGCACACAGGTGAAAAACCTTTTGTTTGCGAAATATGTTCCAAAGGATTTTCTCAAAATGGTGTTCTAAGAAAGCATCTCTTGACGCACACAGGTGAAAAACTTTTTGCTTGTGAAGTATGTTCCAAGAGATTTTCTCAGAGTTGCAATCTAAGAAAGCATCTCTTAACGCATACATGATAAATTCCTTTGGTTTCTGAAATTTGTTCCAAAGAATTTTCTTGCCAACTAGAAAGACAACTCATGATAGATATGGGAGAAAATGATTTGTTTGTGAGAGATGTTTTCCAGAGGATTATCTGATAACTAATATTTAAAAAAGCATTTGTCTCACACTAAATAGATACCTCTTGAAAATCTGTTGTATTTTTATTATGTTAAATCTGAGTATGAACCATGTATATGTCGTCGCATTTACTGTTATCACATCTTTTTTGGTTTAGCGTTTATTTATAAAATAAAAAATAGCAAAATTTTTGTTTAACTGTCACAGTTGTCAGTTTGATAAAAACCAAATAACTTTAGACCTCTTCATTATTTTTCAGTAAAACTTTTTGATAGTTTTATTTTTTTTATTTTACTGTAAAATAACTTTTGCCAAAAATAAAAAAATTAATTGGACGTGAAAAGAGTAAATTTTCCCTCAATAAGTTACATGATAGCAGAAGCTTTACTGGAGGAACACTTTTAAAAATAGAGAAGAAATATGCTAATTTTTTTTTTCAAAAAAAAAAAAATCTTATTTATTATATATTTTCTTTTTAAAAAATTTCCGAAGAATTTAGATTAATCATTTCTCATTATCGTTTATTCTTTGCACCCTGCTTGAACTTGGTACTTTTCTAAAATTATATAAATAATCTATTGAATATTTAATCGGCATATTTACTCAATTTATGTATATGATTAGTGTAAACTTATCACTTAATCACTCTAATTTTCATTGCAAAGTATTTCAATTGTTTAGGAGTTAGTCAGATGTGGCAATCCCAAAACTTTCTGCTTTCTTAGCATGTCAATACTTTCTGAAAAATGCATCATAGCAGCGCCACCTGTTATATGATATACATCAAAATGTAATCAGTACTATTCTATATGAAGTACTAGCTAAATCTAAATCTTTATTTAAATCCTTGCATTAAAATATGATAAATGTGAATAATGCAGCATAGCAGCGCCACCTGATGAGCGATTTACACCAAAAACTAATCAAATTTAGTTTATATCAAGGTCTAACAGAATGTAAAATTTTGGGAAATTTCATTTGTTAGTTCATGAGATAGAGATGGCGAGCCCACAAGTTATTGTCACATACACACAGACAGACATTTTGTAAAAACATGTTTTTTGAGTTCTCTGACTCCTAAAATACGTATATCCGTCGGAAATGGGATTTCGAAAATTTTCACGATTCTTATACTTTCTTCTTGTACAGATAGAATAATGAAATAAATGCCATTTATCAAGCTCTATGAAGAGCACCTGGTTTTTCCAAATAAGATTGTTCACCACCTATTCCAGTCATGAGAGCGGAAAGGTTTTAGTCCAAGAGCCCACCTCACAAAACCCTAAGTCATCAAACACAAGAAAAAATTCCTTTACATTATGGAAGAGTAGTCATGGGGGAATCTAATGATCCATGTCTGCCTAAAGCGAAGTGTTGCATTAGCCAAAAGTGAATACCATTAGTGGTTGACTTATAGACTTAGCATTGTGTTTCCTGCACTCACTTTTCCGTGTTTTCAAGCTTTTCGATTGTATGGCAAACACAATGCTAAGTCTACGAGTCAACCACTAATGGTATTCATTTTTGGCTAATGCAATACTTCGCTTTCGGCAGACATGGATCATTAGATTCCAACATGACTACTATTCCATTAGATACAGGATTTTTTCTTGTGCTTGAGGATTCAGGATTTTACGCGGTCGGCTCTTGGACTATTTAATAGTTCTATGTAAATCATCTCCAAAAAAGTGTGTCGGAAATTGATTCATAATCAATGATTTCAAACTGTCCAATCTCGCCATCCATTGGCATTACTGATGGTTTGGATTGCGGTCGTTAGGTTCAATCGATTTTTCTTGAAATCTTTTAAACATAATAGCTCAAGAGCCGACCGCTCAAAACCCTAAATCATCGAACACAAGAAAAACTGATTTATATTCATGATATCCATTAGATACATGAAAAAAATCATGTATCTAATGGAAGAGTAGTCATTGGGGAATCTAATGATCTATGTCTACCGGAAGTGAAGTGGTGCATAAGCCAAAAAATGATACCACTAGTGGCTCACTCTTAGGCCTATCATTGTGTTTGCCGTACCATCAAAAGTATGAAAACACAGAAAACAGGGTGCAGGAAAACACAATGCTAAGTCTATGAATCAACCACTAGTTGTATTAATTTTTGGCTAATGCACCCTTTTTCTTCCGGCAGACATGGATCATTAGATTCCCCTATGACTACTATTCCACAATATAAACCAGTTTTTCTTATATTCGATGACTTAGGGTTTGTGCGGTCGGCTCTCGGACTATAATAATTTCAAGATGATTTTGATAGTCCAAGATCCATAGCTAAAAGTAACACTTGAAACAGGGTATCTGTAGGTTAACCACAGAAGTTTTATATTCAAGAAGAGTACACGTGTTCGAGCTCATTTATATTTAAGAAAGTTGTGTTGAAGCATAACCTGAGAATAACATATTTGCATGACTTCCTAGCGTTCAAATTCGGTATCAGTTGCAGCTTCCCCCCACCAGATAACAGCTTACTAATTCTGTTAGGCAATTTCTGTTTTGTTCCATAACTTGCCACCAGATGGCAGCATCAGACAATTCTTTTTGTAGTTTTACTGACACAGTCTCAGAACAATGGGTTACTCAATTGCTCTGGTAGCAGTTAGCATCAAAATGCTGTGATGCATTAAAAATCCATTATTATTATTACAGAGAGATTATTATTATTAAATAGACTGCATCTAACTGAATCTAGTATATATTTCAAAGCATTTTTCTTTATTTTGGAGTTTTGTAAATAGTGTCACGTATGACCATCTGATTTTGTTTTTTTTATGTTGTGAAGTGTTTCAAATATTATGTGCAACATATTCCACTGTATTTTCATCTAATAAATGTTTTTTGTTCATCCTAACAAGAATATATTCCAACTGAATACATCAAAACAGAAAGGTTAAGCTTTTGACTTATTTACATTAGACTTTCTCAAATCCGCACACAATTTTCGGATGTAAACAATGAAACATTCTCTTCAAATATGGGGAGAAAATTTGATTTTTTTATTTTTTATATCAATTCTATGTTTTAATTTGTAATTTCCATTAATATTACTCAATTCATGTTATTTCATGAAGGAAAAATAAATTTATTTCTGAAAGAAAATACAAGGTATAATATATCATTGAATCAAGTTTTTCTGGTTATTAAGTCAGGCCAAACCTGAAATACAACTTCTTTATTTTATGATTTTGATGTGAATTAGTAATATAACATTATTAGGCAAGTTTCATTGAATAATTTAGGAAAAATACTTATTATATTTATCTTAAATTATTGATTATTAACTTGACCTTTGCTTATAATATTTTAATCATTTAAAAAATTATCGAAAATTTTATTATTTATTTTATTATATTGTAAGCATTCATTATACTTTTGATTGCATTTTTTAATACATTAAAATTACTATTTAAAAAAATGTAAACATAGCAATGATAAAAAATCCACAAAATTCTAAAATCCGCACAATCTCTGGTCCTAACTTGCATGGATTTGAGGGAGTGTACTGCACTGCTGTGGAAGAACCTATTCATGCATTCAAGTGAAATAACATTTCAGCAAATTCCTTGGAGTTTTGTACAACTATCTTTAAGAAAAGAAACTGACGCCCATAAATGGTCGACTTTTCTTGTTTCACTTGATGATAAATCAGATGATAACTTCCGATTCCAATGAACTACTGTCAATCAAGGTCACTTTTGACCAAATTTAGGATAACATTGCTCCATCTTTAAAAATTTTTAATCCAAGCTGCCATAATTGTAGCATGGAGAATTATTTCCAATGATCTGTCAAATTCATACTAGTGCTGTTTATGTTTTAAGACCAAAACATTGCTGTTAACTCGAGTGATGTAGCATATTTAATCTTTTTTCTCTCCTTGGCCAAAATTACCCAGATATGGCCAAAACTACCCCAGTGAACTCGGACTGTACTGATTTTGGACCATCGAACTCCATTTTTATGTGTTGTTTAAGTGAGTATTAACATTCACGATGAACAGTTTGTATTTGGAACTGTCTGCTTCACTGTCACCATCACCAGCCGTGTTCAAGACAGATGCAAAGAACGCTTTTGACTTTAAAGCTGGAGTTTATAAAGCAACGGATTTTGCAGCTTCTTTCAATCGCTTTATACAATTTTTTTTTCTGTCGTTCACTTTATCTTTTCTATCTTGTAGAAAGATTTCGATCCAGAGATGCAATAGAAGTACCATACAACTTTTTCTGATTTCATTTTGTAATCTCCAGAAACAAACGATCAGTCAAGTTTTAATACAGTCATGGATCGATAATCCGCAATTTTCTATAATTCGCGTTACTTTACGAATGTAAACAATGAAATAAACAGTTAAGAAAATTCACAAATTTGTGCTCCAAAAGTGATTTTTAAAACAAAATGAAAAAATTGAAAAACAAATCATAATAAAACATCTACTTTTTTTAAATGTAACTCCTTTATTTTATTCGCAGTAAAAAACAAACTGTATTATGGAACATATGTATTTATTTTTATTTAAATGCAATTATATATAATTTTTTCAATAAATTAACTTTAAAAAGACATTTTTTTCAGATAACATATTAAATTACTTATTACATTTCATATTTATCTTTTCATATTAAACTCATTATAAAATTAAAATGCTATCTAGGAATAATAAAAGGACATATAAATCATATAATACTCTATAATCTACAATATTCTATAATCCGCACAACCTTTGGCCCCAACTTGTTCGGATTATGGAACTTTGATTGTATGCTGGCGCCGAGTTAGCCTGATTGATGTGCAACAACGTATCCTCATGTTTTACTCTTTGATCCTCTTGGTCTTTCGCATTAGTCTTTATTCTATTTCTCATTTTCATATATTTCCATGTGTGAGCCGAGATGTTTGGGACTTTTTTTAGCTACAAAGTAGAGGGGGTCGGCTTATACATGAGTACAAGAAAAATTATGCGTTAAGCATAGATTATGAAACACTTTCAAACACTTCCTGAAATCTTGAACAAAATTTCGATAAAAATGTGTTACTCTCCATAGCCAAATATGTATTTCAATACTTTTGAACAGACCTGTAATTCATCTGCCGGTTGATATATATACTACATAATGAGGAAGTTTAGTTTAGCAAGAAAACGCCTAACAGGTTGAAACTTTATACCAATATATGGAAAAATACTTCAATACTTTTGTTCAGCCCTGTAGTTCACCTAATACCTTTATTACACGCCAGTATTTTATTAAAATTTAATTCAAACAAAAACACTTTTAAAACTAGTAATTCACATTTCCAGAAATTATCATCCATGGGTGTAGTGATACCATGCATATAATTATTTGGGTCACCCTGTATATCATTTTATTTATATTCTACAAACATTTCTTAGTAAACTGAAAGCAGTTCAAGGTAAAAATGTATCACTTATTTAAAAACCACCTTTAAGTAAGTTACCCTCATATTTAGTAAGGTTTGCGATCTCTTTTGTGTAACCCTGAGTATCAACTATAGCATTCATGCACACCATATAATATGCAGAAATTTAGTAACACTTAAAAGCGAATATCACAATTAAAAATGCGTTTCATCCATCCATCAGCTATCATCGATATGTACAGTACTTCAGATCGAATATAAGATTTGAAATATTTTGTGTATCTCTGTAAATGCTATGCACTTCATATTATGTATTAAATATTAATTCTCAGAGGTGTATATAAATATTGATACTTGAAATCATTTAACATAGTTAAAATATGTCGCAAATATTTCCCTCCCCTTTATTATTGTGTAATGGAAATTATTTTGAGTGGCCTTGTAAATGAATAATAACTATTATTTCCACTGCATATTTTACACAATGCATATCTTAGTATACTTTACGAATCCATATAAATTTGAATATGTTTGACCAGTGCAACACCTTTAAAATTCATTTGAAATGATTTTTCCCCATAGGCCGTAATGTATCGGAAAACTTTTGACTATCCCTGTAAATAAACTACCGTAGTTTCTGGAAGAAACGCCGCATCGCGGAAAATCACTCAAAAAAAATTAGAAAATGGTCGTAAACGCCGCAGGTGAAATTTCCGCGGTAATTGCGGTTGACATGTTAAACAGAAACACATTAATAAGCTGTATTAATAAATCATAAAAATGAAATTATTAATCAGAAATTAATAAATGAATACAAAATTAATAATATTATTTAAATACCGTATTTTCGGGAATAAGCGCCGCAACGCATACGAGTTTAAAAGTAAAAATATGCTTAGTGCGGCGCAGCGGATCCGGTGATTTTTTTTCCTAACAGTACCGTAAAATACCGTTAATCCGCCCCCCCCCCCAAACGTGAAGAAAAATCATAAAATAATTAGAGAGGGGCGCTTACACGGGATTTTTCCACGACCGTTTCACAAATTTTTCAGGAATGAATCGTGAATCTTTGAATGAATCATGAATTTTGATAATTGAAGCAATACTTGAAAAAAAATTGGTTTAAAAAAAAAACTAAATTCTGTCGAAAAACGCAGAAAAAAGGAGAAATTTGTAAAAAAAGCATGAAATTAATTTAAAAAATCTTTAAAAAAAAGCACATTTCATCAAAGATTCATGATTCATTCATTTCATCATGATTCATCACTGAATCTTTGGAACGGGGGAAAAAAATCGGATTCAGAACAAATTTTCTGAAAGTTATAAAAGAAGGGGAGGGGGAAATTCAGGAAATTCGTTCGAAAATGTAATTTTCGTTTATTCGTAATCTAATGCGAAATTTGGGTAACTTTTTGCGGTCTTTTAATGAAAATTTACTTTTTTTTCGCGATATTTTGAAGAAATCGAAATTAATTTGTTTTTGCAACCATTTGTCGGAATTCGCGATACTTTTTATGTCCGAAATTTTGGAATTATGATCGATTTTTTTTTTTAATTTTCGGAAAAATTCAGAAAAATATCACACTTGTTTAAAAAAAATGCTCGTAAACGCAGCATCGCTTGAAATTTCACTTTAAAACTGCGACGTTTCTTCCAGAAATTACGGTACTCATGGTAGAAACTTCATCTTCAGTAGGGTCCGTGTTAGGGTAAACATCAATAACTCACAAAAATTTCATAGCAACCGAGTATATTTAAGGGAGTTAGAAAGCAGACAGACGGCCCGACAAACCGAATGCATGAACACTTGTCAACTTTGTTGGAATACTATACTGTATCTGAAATACTATGTACTATAACAGTAAAATTGGAATATATTGAAATTTTGTTATACTACGAATGCACCTCATTTGCTATGCTTCACATGCAATTTACAACTTGTTTAGAGATGATTTACAGAGAACTATAAAACCTTTCTGCTCTTAGGATTGGAATGGATGTCAACAATTTTATTTGGAAACCAGATGCTCTCTACAGAGTTCGATAATTAATATCTATACGAATATCCTTAGCAATTCTTACATTACATCCTTAGCAATTTAACAACTGTTGGATGGAATTGAATCGATTATACAATGGACACCTCTACAACTTCAAGTTCTTCAAAGGTTCAATCAATTTGTTGTACATTCAAGCAAGGGACGTACGTCAGTCTATTTGTGGATGCACCCGTGAACGATATTTTATGGATACAAAGATTGCAGTTTGTGCTAAAGTTGATTCTAGATTACACCTAGTATTTAAATGAATAAATTACCAGTCTCTTTTCAAATCTTCTTTGTGTCAAGGAGTATTTAAAAAATATATATACAGTCAAACCTCTTTAATATGAACATGTTGAACATGAATTACTTTTAACATGAATTGTATAAAGATAAATAAAACTGACGAACATAAAGACAAATACAAAGTTTTGATACTGATAACATTAATTATTGCTATATGAACAAAATTTTGATCCTCCTTGAGGTTCAACTGTACATATGTATTTAAAAAATAATAGTTTTGTAAGTAAGTGTAAAATATAATAAAATTAAATTTATTTTTTAAACTTTACTAGATGGTACTCGCCAAGATTTGACGATAAACATGTTAAAAGATTGATTAGAACCTGTAAATAAAGTTTTGAAAATTTGATTTATTTGAATGTTATCTATGTGATTCCAACAGATTCAAAGTGTTTCATGGTTCTGACAGTTTAACCTACTAAAGTAATTAACCGAAAGAATTTAAGGTGAATTTTATGAATTTTAACAGCGCTTGCTTTTAAGCAGAAGGATAACGAAAATTAATTGAACTGATATTTATTTTGGTGAATTTTCTCGGTGTTTTAAAAAAGTAACAATGTTTAGTTATTTTCTAACTTTTAAAATCATGTTAAAAAGTTTTCATTAATTTTATTTTTATCAGTCTCATTTTAAATCCCAAAACTTAAAGTTTCATGCTACCAAGTAACTATTTATAATATATTTGAATTATTTGAATTTTTCATAACGTTTCATACATTATTTGATTATTAAACCATGAGTATCACAAAGTAGTTCAATTTTAAGTCTTACATGACTATTTTTCTTTCTCCCCTGTTTTCTCTTCTTAATTTTATTTTTTTCCCTGGAAAATAATTAATACTTTTCCTTATATGCACACAAACATATATCTTCCTTGTAATGCTCATACGAAATATAACAAAAATTAGTTTAATATATTTAAAAGATAATTAAATTAAAAAAAATTTAGCTTAAATATTTTAAGTTAAAATTGTTAAACTATTTCTAAAATATTTTAGCGTACTTCACGATTTTAAAGATTCAGATATTACTTGATAACGACACTCGGGTATTTAATTAAAAATCTTTTAATATATGGTCTAAATGATCTATAACATTTATTTATTTATATAATACACAGTTTACAAATGGATTACTTTTTCTAAGCTTCTATGCACATGACAGGAAAGTGGGAAATTGCTGCTACTACCTACCGACATAATAATGTTTAAATATTTACATTTTTTAGAAAAATAGAATACATTTTTTTAAATATTGCCAGATGTTAAATTAAATTTTACGACATTTTTACAATTTTTATTTATGTGTGTTGTATTTATTGTTGTTTATTTATTATTATTTTTTAAGAATACAATTTGTAAAAATTTTCAATAATTTTTTTCTTACAAATGTATCTCTAAAACCCTGAATTGGAAATTGGCTGTTTATATCTAATAATTACTATGTTTTAATTACTTTAAATATTTTAAAAATAAAATTGTTACTTAAAAAATCATTGTTGAGTGTTAAATTTTATTTAATTATAAAGCATGAAAATAATACTAATAACAAAAGAATAAAAATCATATAACTTCCCCTTGTAGTAATATATATATATATATATATATATATATATATATATATATATATTGTCGAGCGTTGGGATCGAACCCTAGTCCTCTAGAAAAGCTCAGAGCTATAAATCCGTGCCTTAAACAACTGAGCTTACCAAACTTGCTTTGACTTCCCTATAATTGAAAGGGCTAATAAGTTCAACTTCGAGCATGTGTAAAGACCAATTTGAGTTGATCTTAAAGAGGAAGCCTACTGTTTTAATATATATGATTGCAATCTTGAGGACACTTCTAAAAATATGCCAGTAAAATCAATGAATAAAGAAAAGGAATTTGTACTTATTAAATAATTTCCTTTAAAATTGGATGACTTAAACATCTCTCACAGCTTCTTTCATACTGCACAAAATAGACGACGTTGTTCCTGAGCACTACTTTTTGTAAAAATGGCCGAGAAACACAATCTTTTAAAGAAGCTGAAGATTTTGTTGAAACTGAAGGATTGACTTGCATTTGCGATATGCGTTAATGACTGTGCTGAATGAGGCATAGTATTGATTGAAAGTTTTAAGGATGCAACAAAAGGAGAACAAAAAAAGTGTTTATTGCAGGTAGTAGAAATGCATGGAAAGAACTTTGGTAAGTTCAACTGCAAAGATCTTCGAGATAAGTAAAAATGATTAATTACTTTATTTATATAATAGTTTACTATATTTTCCTCTTTATAATCTCGTTAAATATAACAGGTGAATTTGGGTGTAAAACACTCTTTGTACATTGCAGTTTGCAATTTTGAATAAAGTTCGTTTTTAGTCCTTTTCTTATACTTTCTACTCCATATATTACTGATAGATTACTTTTTTTTTAAAAATGACACAAAAATGCATGTAACTTAAATATATATATATATGCAGGGTGTTTCGCTACCAGACCGACAAAACCTTGAGGGGTGATAGTAGACATGCAGACACACATTATTAAATAGGAAACCATGGGGCGCAATTGTCTTGTGTAGGAGCTAGGGACCATTATAGTTTAAAGTCCAAAACTTCAAACGATGATAAAAAACGGAAAAATAGGTCTATTCGTTTTCGGTTTTCGCTAAAATCATTCTTTATATCACGAATTTTTTCTAAAAAAATTTTAAAGGTTACGTTTAAAAATTGATGATAGAGGGCACTTTAGACTTTAGAGTAACAAACAACTACTTTTTACCGTTATTTTGTGTATGGGGTCAAAATTAGTCTAAAGTTTAGACTTTAAATTAAATTTTAAGCTCAAAATTGGAAAGTCTGGGATAGGGTAACTAGCGAAAACTAGCGAACTGTGAACAGAGAGGGGGGGGTTAAACGCTCATAAACATCGGGCAAATTAACCGATTTTGTTGCGGTTTGCGTGTAGATCACTCCCTCGGTAATCATTTCATTAGAAATGACATACAACTTGGTGTCCTCATTTTCTGATAGAGGCCACTTCCAACACATCTATGACATTTCAATGGCATTATTCCTTGGTTTTTTCTTACAGATTAACATACTTCCAGGAAATATTAGGGATGCAAAGACGACTCGGAATCACATAGGAATTTGATGTAGGAAATGCCTTTTTTGCGAGTTACGGTTAAAGGAAGCAGAGAAAAAAGCAACAGAAACAGTAGAGAAACAGCAACACGTTAATGTGACTAAAAACAGTTTATTTAAAGGTTTTACTACAAAAAGTGTTCGAAATTACGTCCAGAAATAGTACGGCATGCTTGACAGCGGCGTCGCATAGAATTCCTCACGCTTTCAAAGATTCCTGGCATCTCTGATAGCTTTATGGCAGCTACAGAAATAAGATCTTCGTGGCTTTCAACTGATGGTACGGGAATCTCATGGTGCTGGTCGTAATTTCGAATACCTTTTGTTAGTAAAACCTTTAAATATTTTTTTTCTGTCAAATTAACGTATTGCTGCTTCTCTGCTGTTTCCGTTGCTTTTTTCTGCTTACTTTAATCGTAACTCGCAAAAAAGGCATTTTCAACATTAAATTCCTATGTGATTCCGAGTAGTCTTTGCATCCCTAACATTTATATTTATACAGGTATACAAGTATATTAATCTGGAAGGAAAACACCCAGGAATAATGCACTGAAATGTCGGAGATGTGTTGGAAGCGCCCTCTATCAGAAAATGAGGTCACCAAAGCTATACGTCATTTGTAATGAAATGATTACCGAGGGAATGATCTACACGCAAACCGCAACAAAAGCGATTACTTTGCCCGCTGTTTATGAGCGTTTAATATCCCCCCCTAGGTTTACAGTTCGATTTTCGCTAGTTACCCAATCCCAGTATTTCCAATTTTGAGATTAAAATTTAAGTTAAAGTCTAAACTTTAGAATAATTTTATCCCCATACACAAAATAACGGTAAAAAGTGGTTGTTTGTTAGTCTAAAGTGCCCTCTATCGAAAATTTCTGAACGTAACCTTTAAATTTTTTTTGAAAAAATTCGTGATATAAAAAATGATTTTAGCGAAAACCGCAAACGAATTGACCCTTTTTTCCGTTTTTTATCATCGTTTGAAGTTTTGGACCTTAAACTTTAGTGGCCCCTAGTTCCTAAACAAGGCGTTTGCGCCCCATAGTTTCCTATTTAATAATGTGTGTCTGCATGTCTACTATCACCCCTCAAAGTTTGGCGGTCTGGTAGCGAAACACCTTGTATATTTGAAGAATAATATTTTCTAAGTAAGTGTAAAATATTGTGGAACTAAAGTTGTGTTTTAAAGATTTGGCGACCTTGAGGAGAATTATTATCTTTTCAAGCAAGAGGAGATCTTAAGTTCACCAAATAAAACTTTTTAGTAGGTGAGAGTCCAAATATTTAGAAATTTGCATTTTTGGGACACCGTATTGAGGGATTTTAAAGTCAGTGTTTCATTTCTATTTTTATCATTATTTTGCTAATTTGTTTCTTCTTCTGTTATTTAAGATAAAAAATTGCGTCAATTTGTGTAACCTGGTGAGCAGTTTGGCAATTTATATAATTTGGCAAAAATGGTCGATCGGTTTTCTTTGTTAGATGGGTGTAGGGGATGAATCAGAGCAATATTCCAGTCGCATTTTTTCCTATTTCATTATTTTTTTAATGTAATCCAGTCACTCATTTTTTCTTTAAAATATAACACTTATATTTAAAATTGAAACATTTCAAAGTCATGGCTTTTGCTTATTTCTTTAAAAAAAAGCAAATAATAATAATACAGAAAATCATGGCATTCAATTTCAAAACCAAAACGTTGTTTTCTTTTTAATTTACCACACAGAAAATAAAAAATGCTAACTGGTGTGTTACAGAATGATATCGTTGAGATTTGGGTTTGGCTAGCACAAAAGTACCAAGAATTTTTTATAATTAAGGGAACTTTTATGTAGATTTATTCAAAAAAAATAATTTCGATTTTTAATCAAAAGGAAGTTTTGCATATGAAAATTTAAAGTGTTGCAGTCACAAGATTGTAAATATCATAATATAAATAAAATGATAGCGATGGAAAAGTATTTGGCGATGTATTCCCCTCCACTTGGTTAAAGTACCAAAATGGCTGATATATATTAAGCAAAATTGATCAGCCTGGAACTATTAATGACAGTCACATGATTAGGCTATTATTTTAGAGATGATAAGAGGCAATATTGCCATGTCAGAATTATTATTTTTCTTTGTATTTGTTGATGTAGAACACAAAAAAGAAGCAAAAGAAACAAGATCATGTAGTGCATGTGATCAAATAAAGTGCACATTCTGATTAGCTTGTAAGACTATTATTTATGAATAGAGTAAACATGCCAAATCAATATTCAATTAATTATTTATATAATTTTAGAAAAATACCCAGCTCATAATGGGTGCAAAGAAAGAATGATAATGAGATATGTTTGATCTGAATCCTTTGAAAGTCTTTAAAGAAGAAAATTTAAAAAATAAGATTTTTTGCACAAAAAATATTTTTGGCACATTTCTCTTTTATTTTTAAAAGTGCTACTTCAAAAAAGCTTTTCCTATCGCATAAGAAGTTGACGTACAATTTACCCTTTTCAGGTCGGATTATTCTTTTAATTTGAGAGGAAAATTACTTTGCAGTATAATAATAAAAATAAAAACTATCCAAAAGTTTTACTGAAAACTATTGAACAGATCTAGAGTTATTTGCTTTTTATCAAAATCACAACTGTGACAGTTAAGGAAAAAAATACAATTTTTTATTTTATATCTAAATGCTAAAACATCTCAAATGCTAAAAGATGAGATGACAATAAATTCAATGACACATCCAGGGTTCAATTTAAACATAAAGAAATACAGGAGATTTTCAAGAGGTTTAGTATAAAACAAATGTTTTTTTAAATAATGGTTATAAGATAATCCTTTGGAAAACATCTTGCAAACACAGAGCATTTTCTACTGTATCAATCACGAGATGTCTTCTAGTTGATAATGTCTAAAAAATCCTTTGGAATACATTCTAGTAACACAAGGATTTCATCCTGTATGTGTCAAGCGATGCCTTCTTAGATTACCATTATGAGAAAATCCCTTTGAACATATTTCACAAACAAAAGGCTTTTTTCTTGTATGAGTCAAGACATGGGTTCTTAGATTACTATTCTGAGAAAATCCTTTGGAACATATTTCACAAATGAAAGATTTTTCTCCTGTATGTGTCAAGAGATGGGTTCTTAGATGAGAATTATGAGAAAAACCTTTGGAACATATTTCACAAACAAAAGGATTTTCTCCTGTATGTGACAGGAGATGTCTTCTTAGATCACTATTCTGACAAAATCCTTTGGAACATATTTCACAAATAAAAGGTTTTTCTACTTTATGCGTCAAGATATGGATTCTTAGATTACCATTCTGATAAAATCTCTTGGAACATACTTCACAAGCAAAGGGTTTTTCTCCTGTATGAGTCAAGAGATGGGTTCTTAGAGAACTCTTCTGAGAAAATCCTTTGGAACATATTTTGCAAACAAAAGGTTTTTCACTTGTATGCATTAAAAGATGCTTTCTTAGAGAACTATTCTGAGAAAATCCTTTAGAGCATATTTCGCAAATAAAAGGTTTTTAACCTGTATGTGTCAAGAGATGGCTTCTTAGAGTACTACTCTGAGAAAATTCCTTGGAACATATTTCACAAACAAAAGGTTTGTCTACTGTATGAGTCAAGAGATGGTTTCTTAGACTACTTCTCTGGGAAAATCTCTTGTAACATATTTCGCAAGCAAAAGGTTTTTCTCTTGTATGTGTGAAGAGATGTTTTCTTAGAGTACTGTTATCATTAAATCCTCTGCAACATATTTCACAAACAGCAATTTTCTCATCTGCATGAATCAAGAGATGCATTTTAAAACTACTATTGCGCGAAAATCCCTTGGAATATACTTCACAAGCAAAAGGCTTTTCTCCTGAATGAGTCAAGAGATGGGATCTTAGATGCCCTTTCTGGGAAAATCCCTTGGAACATATTTCACAAACAAAGGCTTTTTTCGTGGGTGAATGTCTTTTAGATGTCTTCTTAGATTACTATCCTTGGAAAATCTTTTGGAACATACTTCACAAATAAAACCTGTATTTCCTGTATCAGTGGAGGATTTTTTTTCTTTATCCCCATTTTGAGGAATAATTTGCTGTTCACTGGAGCAAGGATTTCCTTCCATAATCGATGACATTTTCCTTTGTGAAAAAGGTTTGTTTTGGAGGATAACAGAAACTTCTTCAGAGAATCTGTATATATCAGATTGCTGCCATTTTTATGCATGGAAATAATTGATTGAACATCAGCAAAAATGTTTTATTTTCCTCTGAATCTGAAAACATAAAGAAAATTATAACAAACATGACATTTTTAAACAAACTGCACTCAATTTTAACTTTGAATTAAGTAGCCAATTTTACAAGCTTCATTTCATTAAATGGCACAAAATTTATTCATTAAATTTTCCTATTAGATATCTGACTTGACTCGAGCGTGCATATATATGTGTGTCTATAAATAGAAATATTGATCCTGTTCCCTACCTACATCTTTTTCCGGAGCTTATGAGATAGGGGGCTGTATATACACAATGTTATCGGTTTGTTTGTCTGTCTGCCTGTCTGTCTGTTTGTCGGGTTTTTTGTTTGCCTGTTTGTCCTATTCCACCTACTTCTTTATCCAATGTTTATGAGGTAAGGGGGCTGTACATATACAATATCAATATCATACAATACATATACAATGTTTATCACTTTAGGAGGGGAAAGGGGGGTGCCTGGCACTTGACATTGCGAGACATCTCTAAGAGGAGAGGGGATTCCTCTGTTGATAGGTATCAAAATCGTTTTTGATCAAACCAATTTTTTGATGTAATACACAAAAACTCTTAAAATTTGTGGATTTGAGATAGGAACTTTCAGAACTGTTTTTGAAGTAACAAATTCTGAACTGTTAAACAAATTCTTCATAATTTGCAATTTTTTTTTCAATATTTTGAATGTATACATTTAATATCATTTGGAAGTGCTATAAAAACTTGCCAGCCAGAAAAATACACTTTAAAATTGTTTTGATAAAATTTATGCAACTACAAAAATAGTCAATTCCTGTTACTTCAGTGTATTTTCTTAATTTTTTTTCTATAGAATAAAGAAATAGATACAAGGGAGAAAAGTTTCATATTGAATGGAACTTACATCAAAATCATTTGAAACGTTGCAATATATGGCTAGCAAATAAAAAAAATACAGCCTATCTTTATATTTTGCAGTTTTCAAAGACTACCTAAAAATTCCTCACTAGTGGCAAATAAAATGATGCATTTTCCCAACCTTAGGTATATACACTTTTAACAGCAGGTTCTATCCATTTTGTCCATTGAGAATATAGCGTTATGTATCCTTTTCATGGTACTCTTCATTTAAATATACATTAAATTAATGCCAAGAAAATTTTTATCTATGAATTAATAAAGCTGTCAGGGAGTGATTATGTGGTTCTTGCAGGGTCTTTGTAAGCTCACTTTTGCAGCAAGGCTTTTCACAGTTCCTCCTAGACCATCACAGGAACTTTTCCCATGTGATGTGGCAAAAAAATACCACACTGCATCAATATTAAAGTCAATTTTGGGCATGCATACGTTTAAGGCGTTCTTCCTATTTTTATACTGAGCAGCACATCAAACCAAAAAATTAAACATTTTATTGATTTTGAGGTTTTTCTTGTTAATGCTGTGATGAGTTTGGAATAAATTGATAGCGACAGTCTTGTGCTTCAAACATTCTGAAATGAATACATAATTGAGATAGTCAATAATGTCTATCTGTCTTAAAATATGCTATAAAAGGACGAAAATACCCTGGGTACAGTGATAGGACTGCATCTCATCTTGTATAACAAAACAATTTTCAGCAAAATCACAAGTTATCAATTTTTCTTCTCTTTTTAAACTAAAATTTCAAGTAAATAAAAACTAAAAAATCTTAATAAAACGCCATTATTTTTTTAGTCTTTATTTAAAAAATCAAGACATCATCATTAAAAAAATGTTCAATGATGATTTAAGATTTGATAGTTCTTATTGTTTTGCATAAGTTTAAACTTATATTCTTTATAGTTGCCTAAGAGTATAAATATAGAACTCCTTATTTCAAATATAAGGAACCAGTTACTTGAAAAGTTTCAATTAACGTTTTTCATTAAAAAAGTAATAGCTCGAAATCTCAAATTTTCCCCTTCTTGAAATTTTTCATGTTTGTAGCAAAAAAAATCAAAGATTAATAATTTTATTTTTGAAAAAATTATAAATTGTGCTTTAGAAAAATTTAAATTAAAAAATTTTGAAAATTTGTCAAAATTTTTTTTTACTCAAAATTGTTAGTGTTGCATGCCTATTATAACCAATATAAAAAGCTCTCAAATAGGATATAACTCATATCTCTGGCCCAATTTGTTAAAGAATTGTAGAGCATTTCGTGATTGAGTATTTGATTAAATTTGGCCACATTTAAAATTCTGTTAGGGGGGAAAAATTAAAAAAATTAGATTTTTCATATATTCCATGGATACAAGGTATAAATCAAAAATTATTGTCTGAGCGAAGCAAAGGCTTATACACAGTGCAGCATTACTTTCTGGACATAACAGCTACAAAATGATATTAAAAGTCAAACAAAATTCTTTCATCAAGCAAATCTCAAAAAATACCTGTTGGATTTTGATTCTGCTTGCACCAGAAGGTACCTATGAAGGTAACCTACTGAATGCACCTATACTACAAAAAAATTACTAGTTCCAAATAGTTTAAAAATTATATTTAAAAAACTGATTTAAAAAAAAGCACAATTTATTGCTTACCTCACAGAAATTTGGTTAGCGTCAATTTCATCAAGTGGATGTTTTTGTAGACAATCGAATTGGAATATATAGAGTAAATACAAAACATTTAGGCACAGTGAAAAAGTTGGACATTTACAACTTTTACACATGCAGTTATACTAAATACAATTCATAAAAATATATTACAAATCAATCAAGCAGAGGGAAAAATCTGATCTTTTTTTTTCTCTTAAAAAAAAAATGGCATAAAAAACTTTGATTTAGAGATAATCTTACAGTAGGTAATTTAATCGCCAAGAGAATATTTCATATTTCGCAGGTGAAAATTAGAAACATTTACAGAATAACTTCTTTAATTTGGAATCGTCACGATTACAGTGAGTCCAAATTATAGAAAATTCCAGGATTACAGAAGTTTTGTAGCTAAAATGCAAGAAGATAAATGACAATCCTAATCTCTCTTATCTGGATAATTGAAAACATTGGGAAAAACCAATTCAAAATGCTCAAAAAGATTTTTTTTTAATTATGCATATTTTATAAAGTGAAGCCATCTGTTGTAAATTTTAAAAACAACATGTGTAGGATTTTTTTAAAAATTGCGATTTCTGATGTATGAATACTTAATAAATAATGCATATCACAAGAATAATAGACTTATCATGAAAAATATTGAAAAACTAAATTCCAAAACCAAAAAAAAAAAAAAAAAAAAACAATTAAGACTTACAATTGTAATTTAAAAAGCAACCTTACAATTACAGTAACATATTTAAGACTGTGATATATAACGCTAATAATATAAAAAAATTAAATATTAAGCAATTATAAATGTCAAAGTAAGTCACAAGTTAAATACTTAAAACAAATAATAATAAAAAAAATCTGATTTTGTGATATTTTTGCGACATTTTATTATCTTTGGAAAAATAAAAATAAATTAAAATACTACTATTAATCATGAATTTTTATAACTTAATATAGAAAAAGACACCTATATTAATTACAAATGTAATTTAGAGAGTTCTTACAGTTTTAAAATTGAAAAAAAGTTGTGTTATTATGTAATCTTTTCATTTTATTAACCATTTTCTGAAATTCATTTGGAACAGATGTAGTATTCGCCCGGAATCCGCCATCTTGTTTCTTTGTTGGTCATTTATGACCACTTTATA
The DNA here is from genome assembly GCA_964019185.1 of Maratus speculifer. Lineage (NCBI taxonomy): Eukaryota > Metazoa > Arthropoda > Arachnida > Araneae > Salticidae > Maratus > Maratus speculifer. Next base: position 482,394 of record CAXHSM010001080.1, on the reverse strand, counting down.
CTAAATTTTTGAATCATTCAGAAATTAAATATAAACAACAGCAAATTTTTAGATTCAAAATCAGCACTCCGAACATTATTTGTAAAAAAGAAAAAAAAAGGGGGGGGGGAGGAGAAGGAATGCATAATTAGCAAAACGGTAAATGCATATACCGTATTTTCGGGCGTATGCGCCGCACACACCGTAAGCGCCGCACCTCCGAAAATGCAGTAAAATAAAACAAATATTCATCAGAAGCGCCGCACCGCCGTATGCGCCGCACTTACGAAAATACATCAAAATGTTAAAAATTGCGTTATATTCAGTGTTTTTTCGCGTTTCTTAAACATTTGTAATATACATCCAATTTTAAATTTCGTATATTTTGTATATTTTTTATGATAAAATTAAATTTCAATTCGTGCAGCCTTTTTTTCGCAATTTTTAATACTTTTTTGTAGTTTGTAACGAGCTTTGCAGGGTTTTATCGCAATATTTGACGAAATTTGCAGGGTTTTATTGCGATAATTGACGAATTTGCAGTTTTTTTGCGATACTTGAAAAAATGTACGTTTTTTATGGGGATGAGCAAGGAATGAATCATGATGAAGTGAAGGAATAATGAATCATGAATTTTGATACTTGAAGTAATACTTGGAAAAATTTGCGTTAAAAAAATATATAAATTCTGTCGAAAAAACGCAGAAAAAAGAACAAATGTGTAAAAAAGCATAAAAAGAATGAAATCTATTAAAAAAATCTCGAAAAAATACACATTTCATCAAAGATTCATGATCCATTCATTTCATCATGATTCATACCATTCTCATTCGCCTTTGAAAACGGTTTGAATCATGATGAAATGAATGAATCATGAATCTTTGATGAAATATTCCTTTTTCGAGACTTTTTAATAGATTTCATGCTTTTTTATCAAATTTCTCCTTTTTTCTGCCAGAATTTACGTTTTTTCTCGTTTTTTTTTACCGTTTATTTATAGATACGACATATTTGCGTTTTTTCTAACATTTTTTTTGACAATTCTTTTTGGCGATTCCTTTGAGAAATTCACGATTTTTGCACGATCTTTGGACATAATTTGTGTTTTTTCGAGATTTTTTGACATATTTCGCGTTTTTACTGCAATCTTTCGTCAAAATGTGGGTTTTTTAGCGATACTTCGGCGAAATTCATGATTTTTTTGCGATCCTTTCAATAAATTTGCGGTTATTTTTCGTGATTCTTTGGCGAAATTTGTGTTTCTTTTCAGCGATTTTTTTTACATTGGGGATTAGTGTTTGATTGGGAAGGGCGGATTAACAGGATTTTACGATAGTAAAATTATAGTTTTTCAAGTGATCCATTCATGAAATGCACATTTTTTTTCTTAGTATGTATTCGCGCTTTTCCCGCTAACCTTCGATAAAAGTCGTGTGTTTTTCTCCCTATCCATTGATACAATTCTTGATTTTTCTGTGAATGATTGAAAGAAATTAGGCTATCATTTGTCGAAAATCACGACATTTTTTCTGCTTCGCATTTTCTTCTTGATGATTGACTTTTCACAATTTTTAGAAAAATTCCGATCGGAATCACCTCTGTAATGAATATCGCTGCAAGGAGAAAAAAAATTATCGTATCCGCCGCCCCGGCAGAAGCGCCGCAGTAAGCATAATTTTAACTTTTAAACTCGTATGCGCCGCGGCGCTTACGCCCGAAAATACGGTATTTTAAATGAATTAAATAAAGCAAATATTCATTAAAAAATATATGCATTCTGAAATTACAATCAAAAATGTTTCGGAGATTGTACTTAAGAAAAAAAACAACAACAAAAAATAAATAGATCCAAATACAGAAATTTAAAATCGGCAAAAAAATGGCCACCATCTCCGGGCGAATACTACACGATAGCCATTCATTTATATATGAGTTATGGCACCATCTATTATCTCTAACTCAAAATAAAAAAGAATAAATGTACAGAAGTGTCCGGATTACAGAAGTTCCTGGATTATTGAAATCCAGATTAAAGATGTTATATTGAATACTTATTCTATCTTCATGAAAAAACATGAATTTAATCATACTCATATTAACATAAATTACAAATTAAAATATATATAGAACTAAAATAAAACTAAAAAAGTCATTTTTTTTCTTTTTTAACTAAGCTGAATATTTCATTGTTTACATCTGTAAATTATGTGTGGATTTTAGGGTTACAGATTTGGGGGAGTCTACTGTATTTTTAATGATGTAAAGATTTCAGTGTTGCATATTTGAGAAAGTTTACAGTACTTTAATTTTTTTTAATGGATTAAAAATCATAGGAACAATAATTTTATTATGATATAATGGAGGGTTGAGAAATGCTCTGCTAACTTCAAATAATAAGAACTTTTAGTTGTATTTACCTACACTATGAATCTAGATATTATAAATTATCAAAAATGAGTGTCTTTTGCCAATTTTGTTATCGATTTCTAATTATGTACCTTTAATAAAAAGAAAATATTATTAAAAATGGTAAACAATATAAAACAAACTAAAATAATAAAACCAGTTATTTAGCATACATTTATTAAATACAGAAAAATTATAAATATAAATTTATTAACTCCCTCAAATCCACACAGCTTGGGGCCAGAGTTTTTGCTGATTTTAGAATTTTGCAGATTTCTAGTCATTGCTTTATTTACATTTTTTAAGCAATAATTCAAATGTTATTAATAATGCAATCGAAACTATAATGAATGCTAAAAATATAATAAAATATCAAAATAAGTAATGAAGTAAAATAATAAAAATTTAGGTATAATTTTTAAAATATTAATAGCAAAGGTTAAGTTAATAAATCAATAATGTAGGATTATTATGATTCATTATAAAGATAAAAAGTATTTTTCCTAAATTATTCAATGCAACTTGCCTCATAAAGGTATACGATAACAAAAGTTACAAATTAAAATATGTATGGAATTTTTATGAACAAAAAAAATCAAATTTTGTCTTTTTATCTGAAGTGAATGATTCATTGTTTACATTAAATACATTACATTCATAAATTATGTGCGGATTTGAGGAAGTCTACTGTATGAATATACAACACCATATACAGCAATAAAAAATACATGTGAGGTTTGTTTTTTTTATTACAGATTTTTATGTCCATCAGAATGATTATAAGTATAATGCAATGCAACATATATATAAATGTATTGTATCAATGAATATACAAATGTTATACCTATAATTATTATTATTACATAACAATAACGATGAAAAAAAAGAAAGAAAGATGCAAATATAAAAAGCAAAAAAGTCAATTAATATTATCGCTATAAATAGTTTTTTATGCCATTACTGGCATTAAAATATGCACAGATAGATACAGCTGCCACAGAATTCATGAACACATTTCATGTGTCTGTCAGAAATCCCAAATGCCAAGATTAATTTTTTTTTTCCAGATTTTTCAATTTTCACAAACTTTTTTGCTTTAGATTTTTTAGTTTTACAATTTTTTCGCTCAAGATTTTTAGATCTTTCTCAAATGTTTTGTTCCAGATCTTTAGATTTTTATAAATTTTTCATTCAAGAATCATACATTTTTACAAATTTTTTCCTCTAAATTTTTAATTTTAGATGTTTACAATTTTTTCGGTTCAGATTTTTAGACTTTTATAAATATTCAGCTCTGGATTTTAAGATTTTTGCAAATTTTTTGCCCCAGATTTTTAGATCTTTAAGATTTACAATTTTTTTGCTCACTTTTGTAAATTTTACTTATCATTCTTATTAATATCATTACTTAAGATTTTTTTGCTCCTGAATTTTAGATTAAAATTTTTATTTTTTACAAAATTTTCCTCTATTTTTTAATTTTTACTGTGCATATGAACTTCTGAGTGTACTACTTTCCAAAATGCATAAAATACAATACTTATCAAATAAAATCAATAAAAATTCATTTGCATTTATTTCTCATATGCATATAATTTTTTGATGGACCATATTTATGCATATCATTTTCATGCTTGTAGCTTAGCAACACACAGACATCACAAAAATCCTCCCTCTCATCTTCCCCGTCCTTTAATTAACAAAAGAAAAAAAAGTCCCCGATAACAGGAATGTTCACTCTAGAGATCAAATATTAATCTTGCCTAAATATGTTTATTTGCAAAATACACCTATTCTCCAAACAAGCCACATTATTTGCAAAATAGACAAAAATAAATTTCAACTACATCCATTTTTAGTGATGAAACCACACAACTGCTGTTAATTTTAAAACAATTCAAGAAACAATTTTGCAATAACAAAAACTCCTTTATTGCTATTATATAATTCAACGATAGTTTCTTACGTTTATGTGGGTCTTTTTATGTACGTTTCAAATAAACTTTATGGAGGTACTTTACTAAGCAATGGATTATTTAAAAAATATTTACTTTCAATTGAATAGAATAGAATCAAATTTAGTTTATGAGCAATACAATGTTTTAAATTGGGCGAAATTTTTTTTCAAACCAATTAGCTGTATCTAAATTAAAATGTTAATAATATTCGGTAAATTACTTAAAAATAAATAATAATAATAATCAAAGAATTCATCTTAATTAATAATGCTTTAAATAATGATAAATCAGCACAAATGAAAGTTGCAATACATAAAATTTTATACAGTCATTATAATATGGGAAATTCCAGAATTTTTCGTTGAATAGTAATAAAAGAAACTACCCTACTTTAGTATGAATTAATTTGGTAAAGAACTTGGGTACAATAGATTTATGTTTCAAAAATTACCGGAACGAAATACGGAAGAGAAAAAACGCCAATAAAGGAATGAACCATGATTTGCATCATGATTCATTAAAAATGATTCTTGCATTTTTAGAAACTAATTATTAATATTTTTTATCAATTAAATTGCTGCAGTGACATAAAGGCTAGTACTCTTTTTAACCCGTAGTTATAATACTAGTTACCAGACCGCTATTAAAAAAAGCTTTTACAAAGAATCTGGGCAAGATTTTCCTGAGTTACACAAAATCAAATTGCGTCCAATTTTTAATCCAAAATGCATATTTAACCTATAGATTCGCAAATTTTAAAAATATTATCTATTTCTTTTTAAAATTAAATATTTTATTTTGTTAATTAAAAATTAGTTGAACATTATTGAGTTTTTTTCTAAGGAACAATGGAATTGATTGAGTTATTATTCATGAATGAATCTTTTCTCATGATTCATTCGTTGTGTTAGCGTTTGTAACAAAATGATACTATTGAGTATAACAGTTGGTAATTTTCTAAAATCAATTTACTGAATATATATTTTTTATTAAAAAAACTTAATGGCAATATCAATTTCGTTAGCTATTCTTCTACTGAAAGTTCTAGAACTTGTGATTTGACCATATAAAGACACTAAATTTAATGTGTCGCTTCGCCACTTTTATTTTTGTTGACATCTATTATAGTCATTTAAAATATTCCTTACACAGGTAAACCAGATATTAGCCAATAGCTCATTATTTTAGAACTTAATGGTATTCAAAAGTTTAAATTTATATAATAATTAAAACAGACACTTCCAGTTTCATAAACAAGATTTTCTTTTAGAAGTAAAATATCCTATTAGTAACTGACATACAGTATAAGTAAAATACTCTATGAAAACAATGCTTTGAGTTCTTATCTAAGAAATCTTTTTTAATTAATAACATTTTATTATTGTGAGCAAAATTTTCTTACATCTAAAACATTATATTTTAAAATTAAAGAGAATATTTAAGGATTTTAAAGAAAATTTTTACTGTCAACTGTTTTTTTGCAATTGAAAATAAAAAAGTACTGAATGAAAAAATATTGTAAAGTACTGAAAGTAATCTTCTTCCAAATATAAGGATCCTCCCTCCCTCCTAATATTTGTGTAGTTTCCGTATTTGGAAAAGTGTCATTGATAAGCCTTTCCCTTGAAAATAGCCTCCCAATTTGCTTATTCTTTTCATAAAAGTCTCAATTTTAAGGTATTTTTTTGTACTTACGTATTAACGCCACCGCAGAAAATTAGACACTAATGCACCAATAAAGAGCAATCTTATTCGCAGACACGCAAGCTGTTATCTTTTGGATTCCTTGTTGCCTCGTTGTTTATTGATTTTTGATGCCATCTTTTAGTGCTTTTCTTTTCTTGTATGCAGGTTAACAACAAGATTGCTCTTTATTGGCGCATTAGCAGAACTTCTGCTGCAGTGGCATTAATACCTTTTTTTTAAATCATATGACTTTCTTGTGTACTAAAGGGTGCTAACTTTCAGTACTTTACAGTATATAAATAATACAATTTATTTAATTGGTGATTACTCATATTATCTGTGCCAGGTCAGGTACTATTATGCCAAGCTTGATGCCATTTATGCTGATTAAATTAACTGTTATTATTTTTTTTATAGCTATATAATATAGCTTAGCATAAATAACAAGAAATTTAATGTAATAATAATATTATGCAATATAGTTTATCGGGGATTTTAATAGCTCATTTTTACTTTTTGTTGTCTTTTTTTCTAAATTTTATGCTTTGATTTATTTTAAGGAGAAGATGGTTTAATATTTTTTCTTTATAAAGTTTTGAATTTCACTGTTTTTTCTGTTATTTAAAACAAGTGAATAAAATGTTATCACTGTAAAGTAAAAATTCTATAATCAAATAAATATTTTGAAAAAAAAGAAAGAAAAATTGGTACTACACTGTTATCCCGTCGACCAAAATACTATAACCGAATTCTAAGATTAAATGCCAATAATGGATGATTGTGAATGTCACATTCAATGACATTAAATACGATACATGAGTCTAAAACGTCATTAAGTGATTTTTATTTTGACCTTTTTATTTGTATTTTTATTAATTAAAATAAAAATTTAAAAATATTTTTTTTAATTATTTAAAATAAAAATTACGTCAATATGTATAACTTGGCAATTAGTTTGGCGAAATTGGTCGACGGGATAACTGAGTAGTACCGAAAAATTTGATAACATTGAATATTGAATAAGTGAAATGTCACATTCCTACCTAAGCACGGAACGAACAGAGTGAAAAATGACCAAGCTGGTGATGGATCCCAGAACCTGTGGAAGAATGCTCCAAGTGTTCTATCATTTAAGTACAATGATGATGCCCAGCTTGGCATCTCTCATATGTTGGTAAGGCTGTAACTGTAACACAAGATAGAAATATCTACATGAGAACACAATCTTGTGGCATAGCAAAAGACATGAATAAAATGCTTCTAATAATTGCGTCATTGTATCCAAACTAAGTTAAATGTATGCAAATGGTTATATTGACACACACAAAAAAATTCTTACAGTCAAAGTTCTATAATCCGCAGTAGATGAGGTCAAAGGTTGTGTGAATTATGGAATATTGTGGATTATAGAATATTATGCATTATAGGTCATTTCATTATTCCTAGACAATATTTTAATTCTATAGTCAGTTTAATATGAAAAGATAAGAAATCCAGCAATTAATCTAATATGCTATCTCAAAAAATGCCTTTTAAATATTATTTTTATAAAATAAAAATAAAAAAAACTTATATAAATGTGTATTTAAATGAAAATAATTAAATATATTCCGTAATACAGTTTATTCTTTACTATTAATAAAATAAAAGAGTTAAATGAAAAAAATGCAGATGTTTTATTATGATTTTTTTTTTAATTTTTGTATTATTTGTTTTAAAAAATCCTTTTTGGATCACAAATTTGTAAATTTCTTACAGTGTTTATTTCACTATTTACATTCGTAAAATAATGCAGATTATAGAAAATTGCAGATTATGGGAGCGCGGATGTTTGACTGTACTATGATGATGCCCAGCTTGGCATCTCTCATATGTTGGTAAGGCTGTAAGTGCAACACAAGATAGAAATGTCTTCATGAGAACTCAAACTTGTGGCATAGCACAAGACATAAATAAAATGCTTCTAATAACTGCATCATTGTATCCAAACTAAGTTAAATGTATGCAAATGGCTATAATGTCACACAAAAAAATTCTTAAATACATTTTACATTAGTTTTTTGATAGCATGGCACAAAAGACAAATCAATTTATTCAAATAAATACATTTCAGTGGATTATATAGATTCGGTGAAAATAATAGTGTTTATTGGAAAATGAAAAATATTGTTTAGATGTGTAATGTATTTATCCAAATAAATAAATTGAATTTTATGTATTTATCTAAATAAATAAATTGAATTTTAAAGCAAATTGTTTTAAGCCACATCAAGGCTTCACTTAGGTTTTGTTATACCTTAAAAGATATGATAATTCAAATTTTAATTTGAATTTATGAGAGATATAAGCCATAAAATAACAATAAATGGATTTTGATGTATAGTAACTAATAACATAGCGTCACTCAACTTTTTGATATTTTTAATTTCCAGATTTCAAGTTCTTTTAGCCATAAGGTAAAGTGCTGCATCACAAACTTGTAACCCATTAAGGGTTTTTTGTTTTGATAGTTTTTCTTTTCCTATTGTGATTCTGTTTTAAAAGATTTTACAGTATAGCACTTGTGAGATTATTAATTCTCCAACAAATTGGGGGGGGGGGGGATATGGATTAATAACACCTGAAATAAAGCTGAAAAAATGATCAAATAAATATTTCATCATTTAAGAATAAAGAATCCCTCATACAAAACAATTTTTCATTATTTCAATATAAAAATCCACGTTTTGTCATACTTCCAGGAGGTTGGGATGTATTATAATTTTTTTTCATGCCAAGCCTTATCACATACCAAATTTTCATCTTTTTTGTTCATAAATAAAGTTATATTTCTTTCATGAAAAACTATAAGTTCAATAATATTATCAAGAATTATATACAATCAAAGTTCTATAATCTACACTAGTTGGGGCTAAAGGTTGTGCTGATTATTGAATATCATGGATTATAGAGTATAATGGATTATAAGTCATTTTATTATTCCTAGTCAGAATTTTAATTTTATAATCAGTATAGTAAGAAAAGATAAATATAAAATCTTATAATTAACTTAATATGCTATCTAAAAAAATGCTTTTTTAAAGTTATTGCATTAAAAAAAAATTATGTACTGTGCATTTAAATAAAAAATAATTACATGTGTTCCATAATACGGCTTGTTTTTCACTGTTAATAAAATAAAAAGTTTATATTAAAAAAAATGTAAATGTTTTATTATAATATTTTTCAATTTTTTCATCATTTGTTTTAAAGAATCATTTTTTGATCACGAATTTGTAAATTTTCTTAACCTTCCTACTGCCGCGACCAGATATATCCGTTCACTAGGCTGCAGGTTTCGATGCAGTTGAACCCTTTTTTAAATTAATTTAATTCTATAAATATAATCCAGGTTTAAGAAATTAAGCTATGATTTGATATTTTCAAGCCTTATAAGCGTATGCATAGCAAAAAAAATTATACCATGATAGAAAATTCCTTTTTTATTAGCATGTAAAATAAATTGCAGAGAAAAAAAAAATTACAATTTTGCCCTCTTGCTCGGCAGTCAGGGGGTTAATGATAATACTAATATCTCTTACTATGGCAATACAAAAAAGTAAGGAACTGGACAATTGAAAACATTGAAAATAATCAATTCAAAATGCTCAAAAACGAATGTTTAAAAATATATACATGTCAATTTTATGCAGTGTCGCCATCTGTTGTAAATTTTAAAAACAACAAATGTATGATTTTTTTAAAAATTGTGATTTCTGATTTATGAATACTTTATAAATAATGTACATCACAAGAATAATTGGCTTGTCATGAAAAACTAAATTCTAAACCCCAAAAATTACAGTGAGAAATTTAACACTTACAATTATAATTTGAAAATCAACCTTATAATTACAGTGCCATATTTGAAATTGTGATATTTAAAGTTAATGTTATAAAAAATTAAATATATAAGCAACTATGAGTATCAAAGTCAATCACAAGTTAAATACTTAAGAGAAATAACAATAATAAAAATCCGATTTTGCGAAATTTTCGTAACACCTTATTATCTTTGGAAAAAAAATAGTGAAATTTCCATTATTCATGAACTTTTAAAACTTATTATCTAAAAAGACACTTATAATTATTACACATGTAATTTAGAAAATTCTTAGTTTTAAAATTGAAAAAAAAAAAGTTGTGTTATTATGTAATCTTTTCATTTTCATAGCCATTTTCTGAAATTCGTTTATATATGAGCTATGGCACCATCTATCATCTCTAATTCAAAACAAAAACTAATAAACTTACAATGTCCGGATTACAGAAGTTATAAAACTACTCAGCATCAATCTGTATCAGGAAATGCCTGAATATAAATTTTTATTAAACTTCGTGCATTAGTTCTTGAGATAGAACACTCACAAAATATGTGTTACATACAGACAGACAACCACAAACTCACACATAGACATTTTGTAAAAACATGTTTTTTGAAATCTCAGGTCTCTAAAATGTGTAAATCCGTCGAAAACTGGAATCCTAAAATCCAATGAATCCAATACTTTCTTCTTGTAAAGATAGCAAAAAATAAATTTACTAGTGTCCAATAAAATAAATTCTCAGTTTTTATCAGTCCAGGTATGGCAGAGTTTACTGTATGGCATGCACAGCAACACTTATGTAGCTGCATGTATGAAAAAAAAATCTCGAGTTAAATCAAACCAAACAATGTTTAATTTGATAATTTCATGCATAAATTTTTGACTATTTAAGGAAAAAAACTTGTTAAATATGCTAGTACTTAATTCAGAGTTAAAGCTTATTGCAATTGCAATTGATTTTAAAATGTTTTGTTTATTATTTTTCATTCTGTTTCTAGATTTCGTGGTAGATAATACTATTTTTGCTGAAGTTAAAAAAGTATCCTTGGATGAAAAGTGCGACAATTTCTTCATTGTGATGCTTCAAAGAAGTTTCTGTCATGGTGCGAAGTTAAGCTTATTCACATAAGAAAATGTCATCAGTTACAGAGGAAAATTCCTGCTCCAGTGAACAGCACTTTGTTCCTCAAAATGGGGATAAAAATAACCATTCCTCCACTAATACAAGAGAGAAATCTTTCATTTGTGAAGTATGTTCCAAAACATTTTCTTGCAATATTTATCTAAGAAAACATCTCTTGACACATACAGGTGAAAAATCTTTCGCTTGTGAAATATGTTCCAAAGGATTTTCTCAGAATAGTTATCTTAGAAAACATCTCGTGACACATACAGGAGAGAAATCTTTCATTTGTGAAGTATGTTCCAAAACATTTTCTTACAATAGTTGTCTAAGAAGACATCTCTTGACACATACAGATGAAAAACCTTTCGTTTGTGAAGTATGTTCCAAAAGATTTAGTGATAAGAGTATTCTAAGAAGACATTTTTTGACACATACAGGTGAAAAACCTTTTATTTGTGAAATATGTTCTAAAGGATTTTCTCAGATTGGTAATCTAAGAACCCATCTCTTGACGCATATAGGTGAAAAACCTTTTGTTTGTGAAATATGTTCCAAAGGATTTTCTGATAATGCTAAGCTAAGAAGGCATCGGTTCATACACACAGATGAAAAACCCTTTGTTTGTGAAGTATGCTCTAAAAGATTTTCTCAGAATATTAATTTAAGAAGACACCTTATAACACATACAGCATAAAATTGTTGTGTTCTTAAAATGTGTCCCTGAGGATTTTCTAGACATTGTCAACTAGAAAGACACCTCTTGATTTATACTGAAAAAAAAAAATCTTTTGTTTGTGCAATATGTTTTCCAAAGGATTATCTGATAATAAATGCTTAAGGAAGCATTTGTCTCATACAAAATTGACAATTCATAAAAATCTCCAATATTTTTATTTTTAAAATGGAATATTAACACTGTATATGTTGTTGGATTTAATAATATCATTTTTCACGTTTTAGCATTGAGTAATAAATTGCAAAAATCACACTTCTTCCATGGCTAAGTGTCCTTTATGATAATAAATGAATAATTGTTAATGTATTTGTGTAATTTCTGTAAACATAAATATAAAAATTGAAATAAGATTAAAGACCAATAATGGATGATCGTAAATTTCATTTTCACTTAGCATTAAATGAGATACATGTGTTTGATTTGTCATGAATGGAGTTTTAATTCAACTTTTCATCTGTATTTTTATTAATGTTATAGTAATTTATTTGTTTTTTAATTATTTAAAAAAAATTACATTGATTTATATAATTTAGCCAATAGTTTGACGAAATAGGTCAATTGAATAATTAAGTGGTACCGATAACTTTTTGATAGTTACATTAACTTTTTATTTCACTGTAAAGTAATTTCTCCTAAAGTCAAAAATTAATCAGACTGAAAAGGATAAATTGTTACTCAATATCTTATGTGACAGAAAAAGGCTTTATTGAAGCAACACTTTTTAAATATAGAAGAGAAGTGTGCTTATTTTTTGTGTGCAAAAAAAAAAAAAAAAAAAATCTTACTTATTTGTTAAATTTTCTTCTTTAAATTTTACCCAAGGGTTTAGATGAAACCTATCTCATTATCATCTAAGGCAGAGTATGGAGGGATGAGACAGATACGTTAATTAACAAAAACATTTTTTTTTACAAATTGTGTTTCGTTAGTACAAAATGGAAATTTTTATTAATAACATCTTGAAATATTTTAATGCATAAAAAATATAAATTTGATGAAAATAATTTAAAAATTTGATTCAATAACCAAATAAATTAAGAACAAAAATGTCCCATCCCTCCCCCCTTGAGGAAGCGATGGGATATCTTTTAACAATGAAAATTTAATTTTATGTTTCTAAAACTACGTGACAAGATGACAAAGGCAGTTTGTTATTCAGGATTGTAGTGGAGGGGATATAGAGGTACATACGCCATATATCTTCTGAATTTTATTTAAGGAACACCGTATACCCAGTGTTTCTGAAAAAAGCTACATTATATATACTCTGGGACAGCGGTTCCCAAACTTTCTTGGTACACAATCCATCTTTCAGTGAAAAAAAATTATCGCAACCCATTTTTCAGTAAGAAAAAAAAGAAATTGCGACCCATTCAAGATAAAATTGTAATCAGTATCGCAATTTATACACAATCTCTATATGCTTGGCGAACCTATCCTACAAAAAACACAAATGTTCGTAAGGAAGATACATTATCAACGCAAATAATAATCGGTAATCTCAATGTGTGTAAGTTAATAGTAATTAAAACAATGTACAAACTACAAAGATAGTTAAAAATATGTTTACTTACCGTATTTTCGGGCGTATGCGCCGCGGCGCATACGAGTTTAAATGTTAAAATTATGCTTACTGCGGCGCTTCTGCCGGGGCGGCGGATACGATATATTTTTTTCCCCTTGCAGCGATATTCATTACAGAGGTGATTCTGATCGGAATTTTTCTGAAAATTGTGAAAAGTCAATCATCAGGAAGAAAATGCGAAGCATAAAAAATATCGAGAATTTCGACAAATGATAGCCTAATTTCTGTCAATCATTCGCAGAAAAAGCAAGAATTTTATCAAAGGATCGGGAGAAAAAAACTCGACTTTTATCAAAGGTACGCGGGAAAAACGCGAATATGTAAAAAGAAAAAAATGTGTATTTCATTAAAGGATCACTTGAAAAACTACAATTTTATTATCATAAAATCCCGTTAATTCGCCCGTCCCAATCAAACGCTAGTCCCCGCTATATAAAAAAATATATGCTAGTTTCGCCAAAGAATCACGAAAAATAACCGCAAATTTACTGAAAGGATTGCAAAAAAAAAAAAAAAAATAAATCATGAATTTCGCCGAAGTATCGCTAAAAAACCCACATTTCAACGAAAGATTGCAGTAAAAATGCGAAATATGTCAAAAAAAACTCTAAAAAACACAAATTATGTCATCGCAGAAAAATCATGATTTTCTCAAAAGAACGGTGATAGAACGCCAAAAAGAATTGTCAAACTTTTTTTAGAAAAAACGCAACTATGTCGTATCTATAAATAAACGGTAAAAAAAAAGAGAAAAAACGTGAATTCAGGCGAAAAAACGCAAAAAAGCATGAAATCTATTATAAAATCTCGACAAAACGAACATTTCATCAAAGATTCACGATTCATTCATTTCATCATGATTAATACCGTTCTCAAGGGCGAATGAGGACGGCCTGAATCATGTTGAAATGAATGGTTCATGAACTGATGAAATGTGTGTTTTTTCGAGATTTTTTTAAAAATAGATTTCATTCTTTTTATGCTTTTCTTAATTTCTCCTTTTTTTCTGCGCTTTTTGGACAGAATTTAAGTTTTTTTTTAAAGAACGCAAATTTTTTTAAGTATTGCTTCAAGTATCAAAATTCATGATTCATTATTCATCCAAATATTCATGAATCATCCCTTGCTCATCCCCATAAAAAACGCAATTTTTTTCAAGTATCGCGAAAAAAACTTTGCAAATTCGTCAAATATCGCGATAAAACCCTGCCAGTTTCGTTACAAACTATAAAAACGTATTAAAAAATTGCGAAAAAAAGGCTGCACGAATTCAATTTCATTTTATCATAAAAAATATACAAAATATACTAAAGTTAAAATTGGATTTATATTACAAATGTTAAAAAAAAACGCGAAAAAACACTGAATTTAACGCAATTTTTAACATTTTGATGTATTTTCGTAAGTGCGGCGCATACGGCGGCGCGGCGCTTCTGATGAATATTTGTTTTCTTTTAATGCA
>CAXHSM010001080.1:210675-467490 GCA_964019185.1 Maratus speculifer | reverse complement strand
TTTTCGGAGGTGCGGCGCATACACCCGAAAATACGGTATTATGAAAGCATAACTTTATAATCAATGAGATTTCTGGTACTGGTGTTTACCAATGCGGGAACATATATTAACATGCAGTTTGTCTCAGTATTGTCCTATACATTCTGTTTAGTTTACGACTATACCACTGGTATTATTCACATTCCTATTTCATATTGTAAATAACAACATTTATTTTATGCTGCATTATATTTTGTAAAATTCAAACCTAATGAAAATATGCTTGTGTCTGATTAATACTTTCAATTAATTTTGGTGGCAATAAATTTGCAATTATGTCTGCTTCACCAATGATAAAATAATAGCCAGTTTCCCATGGTAGGATGAAATTTCCTTTTCATTTCTTCTCATTAATATTATAAAAAATTCATTCATGAAAAATTCTCATTAATATTGTAAAAATAAAAGTCTGCAGTTTGAATTTAATAACTATTTCAAAACGGGAATATTTTATTTAAAACCTAAAGAAACCAGTATTATAGAAATACATATGAATACTTTTAATACTATTGGTTAATATTGATACATAATGCATCAGTAGCAAAAGAAAATTTTGCATTGCTTTAATTTTTCATTGCATATTTGTTTTTTAAAATAGTTGAAATTCTTTTTAACTTGTGAAATAATAAGTTTTATTTGTTACAATTTTAAAACAAGATAGTGTTATAAATAAAATATACCAAAAATTGTATGCCATTAAACATAATTGTAGGGATAGATCTATCATTTGGGAGGGATATGTCCCATCTCTCCCTTACACCAACATTTTCAGAAAATAGATTTTTGCAAAAAGGATATGGCTTTTACGCTTAAGGCGCAACACTAGGCACAGAAAAATACCCACATGATAATGCATCATCAATTTATTAAAAAGCCTATCAAACATTCTGAAAATTCAGAAACATATCGGTGATACAGTAAGCTGATTTTGAGTTGCTGTCTAAAAGCAGCTGAATTATAAGATATTTTTTTACGAATTTTAAATTTTATTAACTGATATTCAAAATAATGTTAGTATGTAATGAATATCAGTTAATAGGTTTGGAACAAATTGCTTCAATTTTTTATTTTTTTTATTTATTTATTTTTTTTAAGAAATAGGCTTGTTTTAGTCATTATCTCAGAAAAACAAAGGCAGCAATAAAAAAATAAAATACATAAATTCATAAAATGGTTCATGTATTTTTATTACAATTAAACTATATTGTTACCATTTTACTTTGTTATTTTTTACTGAAAATGACATTTTTGATTTAAAATTCTTCATAATATAAACTAAAAATATACAACATCTTTTTTTAAAATCTTATATATATATATATACATATATATATATATATATATATATATAATACCATTAAAATTAGACAAGATTCACCAATGGATTTTATCAATAAAAGAATTAAATTGAATTATAGTAAACAATTTAACCATTTGAAAAGGTCTATGGGAGCGTTTTTTCAAATATTTCGTCCAAATTTTTATATGATTTTTTTGCACAAGACAGCTGAGGCCGATCCACAATGGCCTAGTTTTTACTTTTTCAGTTTTGCTTTCAGATTAAAAAAATAATACTTTAACTTTCAAAACCGGTTTAAACCGGTTCTTTTTCTGTGACTAGTGTGTTGCCTTAACTGTTCATTCGTAAAAGACGTAATGTTGAGTTTATGATACATTAACAGCAATTAAGGTAGCAATAAAGAATGAGACTGAAAATTTGCTTTAAAAATCGGCATAGTTATTTACTTTTGATATCTCAATAATATTAGTCTAAGTTATGTAACTGTCATCAATCTCTATAATAACAGTCACATGACTGTTATCGAAAGTTCTGGGCTGACCGCTTCGGGTTATGTTTGCCAGGTTGCTATTTTGGTACTTAGCCCAAGTGATAAATTGCCAACTATTGTTCCATCGTTATCATTTCATGTATGTTATGACAGTGCAAATCAATTAATTGCCATAAACAATTGCATTTTTTATGTATTGTAACGTATTGTTATGTATTTTTTATGCATTGTCATTTCCAATCAAAAAATTTTATTTCAAATAAAAGTGCAATAAAAGGTGCCCTGGTCGCAGAGAATTCTTGGTATTTTTCTGGTAGCCGGGTAAAAATCTTGCCAATTTTTTAACTCGCCTTTTAATTTTTTTTATTTTTTTGTGTGGTAAATTAAAATGATTCATAATTTTTGAAGTTAAATGTCATAGCTTAAGGTAATTTTTATTATTTTCCTTTTCTTTAACTATTTGGAAAAATAGTTATTGTCCTCGGTAGAGAAATGGGAAATCTGAAGTATATCTGAATCTTTTTATTGGCTGAATTCACAATTTGTTTTATTTTTATTTTTTTTTTCTGATTGGTTCTCGTTTAATGACCAAAAATAGAATAGTTCTTTTTTTATTTTATTCGTTTTCTGATGGGTCCAAGTTTAATGTCCAAAATTGGAATACTTCTGTTGCCACGATGACAAAAAAAAGAGTAATAAAAGCTTAAAAAAAATTAATAATATGAAAACAAATTGTGATAAAGATTTTTAAAAAATTTCATAAAAAAGTGCATATTTTTCTCAACGCAAAGGTGTAAAAATTTAAAATGTGTGATATTTAGAAGTTCAAAAATTTGCAGTTCCGAAAATTGTAAAAGTGAAATTTCATTTAAAATTTGTTCGTGATGATGGGTTCAGAAATATAAATGTTTAATCCATGTCGTTGGTAATAAGGGGTGTACAGAATTCAGTCTGATTAACTCCATCCTATAAAAATGCACATTTTAAACAGCTAAAGTTGTCTATCTATAAACTACCGTTTTTTGTTTTTTATCATTGGTCTAGGAATATTAATGTTTAATGTACGAAGTACATAATATATGACTTTGTTATTTCGTATACCACGTTATGATCATAAAAAAATTGATGCTTATTATTATTATTATTTTAAATTATAGAATTTATTTATAAGTCTTTAAAATTGTCATCTTTGAAAATGTCATTTTCCAAATAATCGTTGTAATTTGTTAAATTACAATATGTTTATTTTTATCCCTTTTTTAAACAAGAAATCAGTAATTGTCATGAATTTTGAATGTTTCAATTTTAAATGAATTTTGTGTATTTTAAATAAAATGAATAAATGGAAGGATTAATTTTGGTTTACTTGATTATCTTGTCAACCAAAAAACAACTATTTATCATATTACCAACAACTATTAGATTAAATGCCAATAATCGATGATTCTAAATCTCACATTCACTTGACATTAAACGCAATACACCTGTTTATAATATTAGTAAGTGACTTTAATCAGATTTTTAATTAGTATTTTTAATAATGTTTTACTAATTGATGTGTTCTTTCAGTATTTATAATAAAATTATGTAAGTTTGTATAATTCGGCGAAATTGGTACACAGGATAATCATATAGTACTTTCTATTTTAAATAAAATTAATGAAATGCCAAAAAAAAGTTTTAAAAAAAGCAGCTTGAATAATTTTTTGCGATTTATCCCCTGAGCCGAGCTAAGATAAATATAATGAATTCTTGATTTCTCTACCAGAATCTTCCGATTTGGCAAAAGATTGGTCAAATAAATTAGATTATGAATAAAAATAACTTTATAAAATGCTTAGCATTACATTTAAGCACGACTAAACTGGTCACCATTGGCAGTTAGCTGTAAAATAGATTTCTTAAGTCAAACACTCATTTGTGCTTGCCAGTAAAAAGATTTATAGGAACAAGAGTGATGCAATGATTGTTTCATCTGATGCAAGAGTCGTAAATTAAAAAGAAAAAAAATACAAGCGTTATTGCAGACAGAACCGTACTTAGGGGTGTGCGACAGGTGCGGCCGCACAGGTCCTCGCGCATAGAAAGGCCTCGCACCTGGACACAAAATATTTTTTTAATAAAAAGAAGATGTTATAATAGAAAATCTTTAATGTAAGTTTATGGTTATAATTAAGAAAAGATAGTGTCTTAGCATAAAATATAACCTCGGTGTGTACCCCCGTACACCATCCACTACATCCCTGCCTATGTTAGAAGAGGGACTTTCATCATCAACTGGCCATTATTATTTTTGAAATTGATTCAGTAGTTCTAGAAATTACCCCTACAAATACACAAACAAATGCTACTCCTTTATAATAGTTAAGGAATCGAACAATGGCTCCCCGGGTCATAGTATACAAATGAAAACAATTATTTTTTATTGGTACTGTAGTAGATAAGATTATGTTAAGAGTCTGAAAGGGAAAGGCCTCCCAAAATCCTTGCACCGGCCCTCGCTTTAAATCGTCCTTCATAAAGATGGCTCTGAGGTGTCCCACCCCTTCCAGTGTTTCATATGAGTCAAAGGGAATAAAGTTACAAATCAGTCATTAAGTTGCTGCAAAGCAGGGTTGGCAAGTTTCTTCCGCAGTGGAAAAAACTGCGGAAAAAACCATGGAAAAAATCAGTCGGAAGAAATAGGTTTCTTCCAAGTGGAAGAAATGGAAGAAACTGTTTTTCTTCTCGAATTTACCATATACCTTCAATTTTGTAAGATATACTAAATATCTTCTTCCTATAATCTTATATGAATTAATTCTGTTGGACACAAAAAAATTTAAATATAAATGCTAAATTATTAATTACATCAGTTTTTCAGCCAAGATCACACACAATGCCTGTCTAAAGATCTTCAACCATTGGCTAAATAAAAAGAAATTTTATCCAAAATTAAAGTACACAAATTAAATGTGATTCATTTCAATTTAACCAACAAATTTTTTTAATTATTTAAATTTCTGAAACTAGTAGTAAATAGAAGGGAATGATGAACCAATGATAGAATGAAACCCATTTAAATAAAAACTTTTAATTTACATCAATTTTATTAAATGTAAGTGATATACAATAATTACTGTAACATTAAAAGCTTAAATATTAAATTTTTACTATTACTGTATTAAACAGAAATCAATGAAAAATACGGTTTCATTTTCGACCCAAAATCAGAGTTGTATCAAAAACGTGGCTGAAAATTCAGCTTGACTAAAACTCTCATTATTCCAAAATTCTTGTTTCTTCCTTAAGAAAATTTAAATATTAGTCATTGATTTGAACTGTATCAGCTCTAATGAGTGTATTGCAATGCACATTTTTGTTTATAATTATCAGTCATGAATTAGCAATCATCTTATTGAAAATTTTTAGTTTAAACTGCATTAGTGTTTCAAATATTCTTTGAGAAAGTTCTAGAATAATAAATGATCATTTACAAAAATCATTATAGAAGAAAAATCCTGATGTTTTTACTTAAAATTAAAATATTTTTTAATTAAATGAAATCTGTGTTATTGGTGAATTAATTATGTTTTATTATATATGAAAATAAAGTTTTTGGATAATTAACAATTGTGCATAATTAATAAATACTATACATATAATTAATTTACATTTATGTATGTATTAATTACTTTAAAACATATAATTTAATTATCAAAATTTTTTTTTATGTTTTCATTTTTGGCTGAAACTTTGAATTTTCTGAGAATTGGTTTATGGCCTTTAGAAACCTGTAGCGGTCAATCCTAGTATTTAAAAAAAAAAAAAAAACATTAAAATTCAAATTTTTCTTAGTACAATGCAGCAAATACAGCATAGTATAGCAAACAAGTTTTTTAGCAGTAGAATGCTGCAATTTCTCAACTTAAATTTGATGAATGCAAAAAATGAAGGTTTTTTCCCCCCTAAGTCCTACACTTCAAGATAGTCTAAAGTCAAGATAGTTGTTTTGACATACCCATAGGTATTTTTAGAACACTACAATATTGAGATATTCATGCTAGATCTTAGTATAAATAATTACAAATTTATTCATTTACTATGTTGCACAGTTTAAAGTATGACATTTTTATATAAAAATAATATATTTTTATAAGAAAAAAAAAATGCAGATGTTTTTTCTCTCTTTTTTTACATAAATAGTGTAATTAAGAATAATAAAAAAAACCCTCTAACTCTAGAGTATTAAAAATTCATCCCTTGAAAATGTCTGTTGAACCTAAAGATTGTTATTAAAAAAAACTTTGCAAAAAAAAATTTAAATTTTCCAATTTAGATTTCATGAAATTATACTTTAATTCTTTTATATAGTTAATATACTTTAACTTTAAGCATTTGTTTTGGTTTCTGGTTGTTTCTTCCATTTCTTCCAGTTTCTTCCGGTTTTTTCCAGTTTCTTCCACTGTCCTGGAAGAAATAGGTTTCTTCCGGAAGAAACCCAACCCTGCTGCAAAGTTGGAAGTAAATGAAGTCTCAAAGCTGGCAACATTTCACCAGATTTAGCCGAAAAAACGAATTTCAAGATTACCAATCCTAAAATGCATGATTGGCGTCAAATAAAATACAGTAGAGGACCTATTATCCGGAATTCCGAAATCCGGAAGGACCCAAACTCCGGAAATGAAGGCGATTGAGAACGGAATTAATCATGATGAAATGAATGAATCATGATAAAATGAATGAATCATGATAAAATGAATGAATCATGAATCTTTGATTAAATGTGCGTTTTTTCGAGATTTTTAAATAAATTTCATGCTTTTTGGCTTTTTTTTTTACAAAATTCACCTTTTTACTGCGTTTTTTCGACAGAATTTACGTTAAAAAATACGCAAATTTTTTCAAGTATTGCTTCAAGTATCAAAATTCATTCAAAGATTCATGATTCATTCATTTCATCATGATTCGACCCCTTAAAAAACGCAAATTTTTTCAAATATCGCGAAAAAACTCTACAAATTCGTCAAATATCGCGATAAAACCTTGCAAATCTCGTTTAATATCGCAAAAAAATCCCGTGTAAGCACCCCCTCTAATTATTTTACGATTTTTCTTCACGTTTGGAGTTGCGGATTAACGGTATTTTACGGTAATACATATATATAAAGCCAGTTAGTCCAGTCTTGAAAACGTCTGGATTTTGAAGAGCTCTGAATTTTGGATGTCCGGATTTGAGACTTTGTACCATAGTATAAGAGTTAAAGTTGTAGCTTAGTGTTTTTTCAACAGACTTCTCATATAACACACTTTTCATTCATATTCTAGATAGCAGTGCTATAATTTTGTTATTATTTTAAAATTTTCCGTGTTTTTTTTTTGGGGGGGGGGGGGGGGGGGGGAGGGAGTGTCGAGTTTCGGACAGACCCGAAATCCGGAAAATTCCAAAATCCGGAAAGCCCTCGGTCCCGACGATTCCAGATAATAGGTCCTCTACTGTACCACTAAATTGGCATCAATATATAATTGATAATCTGCCAAAAGTGTGCTATTTTATCAAGTTTGAAGTTAAAGCTAATTTTGACTGATCTATGCCCTGTCTTTCCTGCAGTTATCTTATTATATGAGCAAATATTTGTGTCCGTGTACGCAAATTTCAACTAAATATTAACTCTAATGTTTTTGGCTAAATTTTGTATCCTATCTTTTTGGAATGTAAGAAGACCCGATTGTTCGAGGAAATTGGATGAGTAGGTCATTTAGGCATCATTTCAGGTGAATGGTAATTGGGAATGTAGGTTAAAATAGTTATTAAGTTATTGAATAGTTAAACTTTTTTTTAAACTGCTTATTACAAAATTGTGATGAATATCTGTAAGAATGCCGTGATAAAAAGAGGAGGATTGTTTGCATATTTATGCATTCTTCAACTGAAACTCGAATTTTCAAGAAGGAATAGTAATTTATTCATTTCTTCTTCCTCTCCAAATGCGATATTTTTTCCTGCGTGTTTTTAATTATATCTGCATGTAATGTATTACATATACACTTTTTTAAGCTGTTTTCTCTTTGTAGGTTTTTCAAAGCAAATGGTGTTTTATGCAAATGTTAAAATGCGCAGGTTGCTTAAAATTTGACTTTTTTTTTTCAAAATGGCTATGCTGTGAGATAATGAACCTGCTGCAACATTGTTTCTTTAGAAAAAATAAACATATTTTAACAAACTTTCAGATGAATGATTATTATTATTTTATAAACAACAAAGTTACCTCTCCAAAAAAAAAAAAAAAAAAAAGAATAAAAACCAACCTTTTAAGTGTTATTTTTTAGAAAAACATGTACAATACTCTTGTCCATGTCAGTTCATCAAAAAAGACATGAATTAGTCAAAAATATTAATAATATTTTAAAGAAAATGCAGTATACAGTGTTATCAACTAAACAATGACTATATCTCTATACTTTAAAAAGTTGATCTGCTTTGTAGTGTTGCCACATATTCTGATTTCACAGTTTCTTGAAATTATCTGGATACCAGTATTTTAAAGTAATTTTCTTTTCCTTGTTTAACGGCAGAATTTTCGCTGATTAAAGATGGCCAAATAAATTATAACAAATGAGTTACTATGTTAGAATAAGTGTAACATCATTAAAATGAACTTGAATTTTTTTTTTCCTATTGGCCGTCATGTAATTTTTTTATTTAATTTTGATTATCCCTGTAATGGGACTATACATCCGATTTTCATGAAATTGCAAATGACTTGACAAAATTATACAACAATTATACATTTTAAATTTCAAATGATTCAGCCGGGTAGTTTATGAGCTATTTCATGCAGACAGACAGACTGAACAACGACTACTGGGAATTAAAATGGCCTATAGAGTCGTTGCTCGCAGTGGCGTAGCCACCTACTGTCATGTTTTTTGGCGCCCGGGGCCAGCAAGAAATTTTGCGCCCCCACCCCAATATAGATATATAACAATTTCTCTCAATTTGGCGCCCCTAGGCCTCGGCGCGAGGGGGGGGACGCCCCCCTTGCCCCCCCTTAGCTACGCCACTGGTTGCTCGCAGCCTTCGGTACAGGATAATTGAAACCAATGCTAAATTTCTATTTAGACAATTCTTTATTGTAAATGCATTTGAAAGTTTTACATATTCAACTTAAGATAAATATTAATTTGTCATATAAAACAGAACACAAATGCCACAGGAAAAGCTGAAATTGTGCAAAAGAATATTTATTCTGAACAAATTATTTAAGGTACATGTAAAGTAATGCGCTTGCAAAGCCAGAGCCTGTTTATCGAAGAGGCCCGCGCTTACCCACTGAAACACAAAAGGATCCCCAAATACTTTTCGAAAGTAATTTTTAGAAATAAAAAAATGAAGACTTTTTTTCCCTGCAACTTCCTGTCTTTTTTTCCTGAAGAAACTGCTTTTTAGCTCACAGGCTATCATAGCTTCAGACCTTATATGCCTGCCCGTTCTGTATGTATGTTCGTTCGTGCATAACGCGATAACTCATGATAAGAATATCCGATCCACTTGAAATTTTGTATATAGGTATATCCTGACAAGGCGCTTTTCTGATTAGTTTTTGGAGTTCATTTGATATCTATAAGAGAAGGAACGGGGAGCTCATGCCCCTCCCCTTAATTGATATAAATAGGTTTTTAATGCAGAATTAAGTTTTCGTTCAAAATTTAGATATAGGATCACTCTGATGAGGCAATTCCGTGACTGTTATTAGGTGTTCATTGAATAAGTATAAACAGGGGGAACGGGAGTTCTAATGCACCTGCCCTTAATTTATATAAATGGGTTTTTCAAGCAGAATTGTCAGATTTCATTCAAATCTGTGAATAGTTTTGGAAGTTTAATGGTTAAGTATAAAAGAGGAGGATAACTCTTCTTAAATTACATAAATGGGTTTTTATTAAGAATTATCCGATTTGCTCTGAATTTTGGATACAGTGGAACCTCGAAAATCCGGACCTCCAAATTCCGGAAATCTCTAAAATCCGGACATTTTTCCGATTTCAGTTTTATTAATTTTTAAAATAAGGCATAGCTGTAATTTTCATCAACTGCAGTTAAATTCTGATAACTATACTAAAAATATATATATAGATATATTCTGGTTAGTATTGTAATGACTTGCCATTAATTAAAGACTTTATTATTACAAAAATTATAAAGTTAAAAAGCGTTCAACAAAATTTACAGTAATGAATCATGATGAAATGAATGAATCGTTGAATTAATCATGAATTTTGATACTTGAAAAAATTTGGGTTTAAAAAAAAAAAGTAAATTCTGTCGAAAAAAGCAAAAAAACCGGAGAAATTTTGTAAAAAATAAAAAAAGAAAGCCAAAACAAGCATGAAATCAATTAAAAAATCTTGAAAAAACGCACATTTCATCAAAGATTCATGATTCATTCATTTCATAATGATTCGTCTCTCTCTCAATCGCCTTTGAGAATCGGGAGGGAGGGCGCTGTCTCGGGATCTTTTGAAAATTTCAAATTCTTTATAAAGTGAGGAGAGGGCGTTTGATCGGGAAGAGCGGATTAACGGGATTTTACGGTATTATATAGCCATAAAAAAGATTTTTTAATAAACCTCCAAAATCCGGAAAATTCGAAAATCCGGAATCGCCGCGGTCCCGACGGTTCCGGATTTTCGAGGTTCAACTGTATAGATTTTTTATATGATAAAGCATGTCTTTGATAGTTTTGGAGGTTCAGTGATTGAGTATAAAAAAGAGGAAAGGGGAGAGCTGTTTCATTTTCTTAATTTTTTTCCGAACTGAATTAACCCTTGAAAATATAAGGCTGTCATGTACAATTAGTGTGCATAGCCTGTGAGCTTAATGCCATCAGTTTAACTGGGCAATATTCTTTTTATTTTCTTACTAAAGATCAGTTTCAACCATGTGATCAATCTATCTCCCAAGTTTTATCCAATCAATTATAATCGACAATTTATGGCCTGTATTTTGAAACAATCACAATCGGCCAAATTTATGGGGGGGGGGCAAACAAAAAGCACGTCTGATTGCTAACGTTGGTTGCTAGGGTGTGACGTCAGGTGAAACTGGTCCATATTGTAATTGGTAAATCATAAAACATATTTTGAAATTCAAATATTGTCGACTGTAGTTCTACATTAACAAATGACAAATCTAATTGGTTAGAAATATAATATGCACATAACAAAATAGTCTTTCATATGGATATAGATAGTTAGTTTTAATTTAATATTAATAGTGTTATATTTACTTGAAGTTTTTATTATAAAATTTTAAATTATTTAAGCATACGAAAAATGGATTTCTTATCTTTAAAAAAGGGTTTAGTAATAGGAGTAACCCCTGTGTGACGTCGGGCTTCTCTTACTTCTATGTCTTAAGAGGCTACTTCAGTCAAATGAAAAGACCCTTTTGCTAATACTAATCCCAAGGAAGTAATTTATAAAGATATTTCGGTTGCATTTCAATATTTTTAAATGTTTTTTCTGCATTGGATAGCTGAGATAGATCTATATGCAGGCTGTTTTTTACTTTTTTTGAAGATTTCGTTTACAAATATTTTTTTATGAGGGCGCTTTTATTTTCGGAACCAGTTTGGTAAGCGACAGCACCCTTATAAAAAATATCTGCAACCCAAATCGAAAAAATTAAAAACGGCCTACATTCAGATCAATCTCAGTTATCCAATGCAAAAAAATAATTCAAAAATATTGAGATATTTTATAATTTTTTCATACGATTAGCGTTAGGAAACTGGGCTTTTCATTTGACTGAAGTTGTCCTTTAAGGGGACCCTGTGCACGGCACTCTGCTGAAGTGATAAGTTACATCTTTTATCAGATGACGTATTCGAGTGATTGAATTGTCAATAGGTGCTACACATATGCATAGTTGCGAACCCACCTGAAAAATGATTAAAAGGGAGAAGGAGGGAGGGTCATATTTTTTTTCTCTGTGTGCCTCTAAAAGGTAAATTAGCGACTATCCCCATTATAGGTACTATGTTTCTTATTAAACTGTAGTAAAAACTTCAATTTATGCTAAGGAAGAAACAGGATGATGAAACATTTGAGGATATATTTAGTGCAACATTAAACATCATGCTAGCTTCCTATAAGCAAATAGGATGAGCTAGTGTTGAAACATTTATTTTAGTGACAATTTAGTAATTCGCAAAACTGTGAAAAGGTCCTCACATTTAAATTAGATTTTTGAAAGGAATTTCATATGGATTTTTGGAAAGAGCAGAAAACTATTGACTTCGCATGTTTACAGAGAGGTTTATAAGACAAAAAAAAAAAATGTTTTCTGCTTGCAAATTTTGAAAGATTTTAACTATTTTTTTATGAGATAAAAAAACGAGGAAAATTTTCAGAATTCTTTATAATCACAAATACTGCTGAATTTAAATATAAATAAATGTTAAATCATTTTTGGGATTTCTATTTTTCTGCCATCAAAAATTACCTAGCTAATTCTTCAAGTACTGATGAACAGATAATTTTTTTAATACCGTTAAGCTCCAAAATTTGTAAAACTTTAAAGTATCACAATAACGCTTAGTTTTTTTTTCTTTGGGGGGGGGGGGGGGGGTGTTTCAGAATGTAATTTGTAAAGTTTTATTTCTCAGAGCATCAGCATACTGTTTCTATATATTATTGCGTATGAAAAAAGACCACATGAAATTAATTTCATATTGTAAAATAGGTACATTCTTTTGCAAAGTAAATGCTGTATTTTTTGTAATAATCGCCATGATAATGAAGGATAGTTATTTTGGAATTGGTATACCTTACATATTTATTAGTGTATTTTCCATAAATTTCAATAAATTAGAAGGGAAAAAAATATGGATTACTGCTTAAATCCTCTATGAAAGTAAGAAGCAGAAAATATTTCTGATAATATCTGCAAGATTTGAATAATACATCATATATTTGTGTAGATAGTGATACTTTCTTAGCAATGCTAAATTTGAAACTATTATTATTAGAAAATTCAATTACAAATGTTCCCCATCATATGAAAATCCACTTGCTCAAAGTAATTATTTCAAGTGTTAGAAAATTAAAAATTCTAGATCACAAGGTATTATAAATTTATTTTTTAACTTCCTTTCTATTATAACAAATACAACCGTGAAAATTCCATTCTTCTACGACAAGATAAAATTAGTTTCATCAAGCTACAATACTTTAGAGCTTCTAAAAATACCCAAAATACATTTTTTATTGCCACCCTTAAATTTGAAGGGGAGACATATTGATTAAATTTCAATTACTAAGTAAACTTTATATGTGTTCATAGTTACTAATTTACCAAAACACAAAATTTAATTTCAAAGTGTTTGATAGAGCACAATACAGTAGACTCCTTCAAATCCACACATAATTTAAAGATGTAAACAATGAAAATTTCAGTTTAGCTATGGAGACAAAATTTGTCATTTTTATTTTTGTATCAGTTCTACATGCATATTTATCTGTAATTTTTGTTAATATTTCTGAATTCATATTTTTTAATGAAGGAAAAATAAATTTATTTCTGAAAAAATTCAATATTTTGCTTATGCCACTAGTAATCACTTTTTTTTTTGGCCAAATGTATTTGTGCATTAATCCAGCCTTTTTAATTATTAAGTTTGGATAAACCTGAAATAAAACTTTCTTTATTTATGGTTTGACATCAATTAGTTATACACCCTTAAGGATAGTGTCATTGAAAAATTTAAGATTATTTTGGTTTATTTTCTGATGGCTGATTATCAACATGTGGGATTTAGGCCCGATAGAGGTGGGTTGCCCTCAGTTGGAGTATTTCTAAGGGAGCATACTCCATATTTAAGCAAGGAAATCCAAGGTTCGAAGGAAACCACAGAAAACTTTGAACGATTTGGTTTGAACCCGGCGCCTGCCATCTACCAGTTACGAGGACAGAACCTCTCGAGCACTGTTGGGGCTGAATTATTTAGGAAAATAGCATCTCACTTTATAATCAATATTTAAATATGCATTATTGATTATTTACTTGACCTTTGCTTTTAATATTTTAGTCATTTTAAAAAAATCTAAATTTTTAATAATTTAATTTATTACTCAATTTTTTTAATATTTTACCATATTGTAAGCATACATTATAATTTCAGTTGCATTATTACATTCAAATTACTGTTTAATTAATGTAAACAAGGCATTGACCAGAAATCCACACAACCTCTGGTCCTAAGCTGTGCAGATTTGAGGGAGTCTACT
This sequence comes from Maratus speculifer, assembly GCA_964019185.1. NCBI lineage: Eukaryota > Metazoa > Arthropoda > Arachnida > Araneae > Salticidae > Maratus > Maratus speculifer. The sequence goes on along the minus strand of CAXHSM010001080.1, from coordinate 453,391 downwards.
GTGTACATTTTTTGCCTCTGCCCTGGGGAGTGACAGGATTCAAAATTTTCATTAAAAATCACTTTATCTGTGTCAATCAATGCTCAGAAATTTTCAACTCACATAACTTAATTTTATAATGCGTAGATTTCAGGATTTTCTCTCTTACCTCCAATCTCATACTTTGAAAAAAAGGGGGCAGAGAACAAAATTTTAATTTTAAGTTATTTTTTCTGATCCTGTTTTTGGAAAAATACAATTATGAAAAATTTTATTTTATAAAATAAGTTTATTTTATAAAATAGTTGATAAAATTCAACAATATAAGCAATAGTCTTAAAACAACTACCGTATTTTCCGGGAATAACGCCGCACCGAGTATAACGCCGCACTTGGTTAAAAATTAAAAAAACTAGTTTAACGCCGCACCGGGTATAAGGCCGCACCGGGTGTAACGTCGCACCGGGTATAACGCCGCGCCAGATATATTCCCACATTCATTATTAGAGCAATGAAATAAAATTATTAACTGATATAAAGTAAAACATTTTGATCTTAACTAAATAACTTATCTTTTTTTGTTGTACAGTTATTTCAATGAAATCGGAACCTCATCCATTCGTTGCACCACAATTCCCGTTAACTTTTGCTAAATTGATAACATTCAGCTTAAATTTTGCAGGGTAACTGCGGCGCTTACAACTCACATCTGAAGACATATTTAAGATAAAACTTAGCGTAAAATACTGTTAATCCACACCCCCCCCCCAAACGTGACGAAAAATCGTAAAATAATTAGAAGGGGGCGCTTACACGGGATTTTTCCGCGATCTTTTCACAAAATTTGCAGGAATGAATCATGATTTTTCTTTTCTTTAACGTAAATTCTGTCGAAAAAACGCAGAAGAAAGAAGAAATTTGTCAAAAGAAAAAAAAACCCAAAAAGCATGAAATCAATTAAAAAATCTCGAAAATAGCACATTTCTAAAGATTCATGATTTATTCATTTCATCATGATTCATTCCTTTCTCAACCGTTCTTTTGACATAATTTGTACTTTTTTTAGAGATTTTTTGAAGTAATTTGCGTTTTTACTGTAATCTTTCGTCTAAATGTGGGTTTTTTGGCGATACTTCGGCGAAATTCATGATTTTTTCGCGATCCTTTAAAGGAATTTGCGGTTATTTTTCATGATTGTTTGGCGAAACTGGGGTTTTTCAGCGATTTTTTTGAAAGGGAGGCGTTTTCTTGGAATTTTTTGAAAATTTCAAATTTTTTATGAAGTGGGGGGGGGAGCGGATTAACGGGATTTTACCGTATATCAATAAATTAAAATCAATTTTAAGCATCAGATTCTTTAAACTTAAAAATAAAACACGTGCATATGTATAATTACAGCGAAAGCAACGAAAGTTTAGATTTGCCGATCTGTTTTCAAAAATTTTAAATTAATTAGTCCTATTTACAAGCCGCACCTAGTTATTGGCCGCACTTTTGTTTACAAAACAAAAAAATCTAGTTTAACGCCGCGGCGTTATTCCCGGAAAATACGGTAACCATTGATGGCATGCTTAAATAAATTTTGATTATTTTAAAAATAGTTTTTATTTTATTTACACATTGAAATTATTTATTTGAAAGAATTAACAATCTAATTTTGTAAAAAATAAAAAAAAAATATATATTTTTTAATTTTGTAAAAATTTTAGAAAATTAGAAGTAATTCTAGTAAATCTTTAGATAAAAGTTTATTGTAACATGATGAATAAGGGAGGAGTTATTTGCTTATTATCAAAACCACAAAGTAACATGGAAGACTTTATGAGGATGAAAAAAATATATACATTTATATTATATTACTGCATGTTACAACACAAGAGATGTTATAATAGTAAAAGCAACTACATGCACAGCTCTTACTTCATTTTGACAGTAAAAAGATAAGAGATTTTCAAGAAGAGTCTATTTCATATGAAAGAAACGATGTTCTCTTAGATGTACAATTATCAGGAAATGCTTTGGAACATATTTTACAAATAAAAGGTTTTTCACCTGTATGAATCAAGAGATGGGTTCTTAGTTCACCATTGTGAGAAAATCCTTTGGAACATATTTCACAAATAAAAGGTCTTTCTCCTGTATGCATCAAGAGATGGGTTCTTAGATTAAATTCTTTGGAACATATTTCACAAACAAAGAGTTTTTCTACTGTATGCATATGCATCAAGAGATTATTTCTTAAATTACTACTCTTAGAAAATCCTTTGGAACATATTTCACAAATAAAAGGTTTTTCTCCTGTATGCGTCAAGAGATGTATTCTTAGATCACTATTTAGAGAAAATTCTTTGGAACATATTTCACAAATAAAAGGTATTTCTCCTGTATGCATCAAGAGATGGCTTCTTAGATGACTATTCCGAGAAAATCCTTTGGAGCATATTTCACAAACATAGGGTTTCTCTCCTGTATGAGTCCTGAGATGGCTCCTTAGATTACTACTCTGAGAAAATCCTTTGGAGCATATTTCACAAACATAGGGTTTAACTCCTGTATGAGTCCTGAGATGGCTCCTTAGATTGCTACTCTGAGAAAATCTTTTGGAACACATTTCACAAACAAAGAGTTTTTCTCCTTTATCAATAGAGAAATGTTTTTCCTTATCCCCATTTCGAGGAACAGAGTGCTGTTGACTGGAGGAAGAATTTTCTTCTGCAATTGATGACATTTTCTTGAGTTAAAAAAATTTGTTTTAGACAACAATAGAAACTTCTTTAAAATTTCACTATGAAGAAATTATTGTCATTTTCAACCAAGTAAATGACTTACTGGACTTCAGTAAAAAAAGTTTTACATACCAATGAATCTAAAAAACAGAAAGAAAAACAATAAACAAGACATTTTTTAATAAGCTACACTAAAATTTAACTGTCAATTAACTGGCCAATTTGACAATTATCATTTCTTTGGGAACTGGTCACACACTTTTGGAACTGTCCAACATAATTTATGAATGTTTGATGCCATTATATAGGAGAACCCAAGGGATATAAGGCTGCGGGCACACACACAGTTTTTCGCACTAACTTCTTGCGCTATCTTTGATCTTTCGTTTCGGCGCTTTGATGTATAAATTGCACTTCTAGTGTACTGAATCTGAACTTCAAGAGAGGAATATCAGTTGACAGGTTTACGACCGAAGATGGAATAGATAAAAGTTCCCCTTCCTTTGTCAAATTGATAGGGTCAGTCTCTCAAAAACCATTTAACGAGGTTTCACCCTTGTTCAGTTCGAAAACAATGACTGATTGATTGCTCTTTTAGTGTAATAAAAACTAGTGCTGTTCGTCTAGACCTTAACTGACAAAATTAAACGAAAATGGAACTAAGTGCAGAGTCAATCTGGAAATATGCTTTTTTTTCTTGTTAGGTAATGAAATACGAGTTGTTTTCTAATCATGTTCTATGTTATAGAGATCAGTTTTTTTCCCAAATGATTATCAATATTGGTTCATTATAAATTTAAAGAAAATTTATTTTACCTTTTTTATAGTCATTGAAATAAGAGTTCAAAAACCACAATAAAACAAATGAGAGTTTTCTATTTCAATTCAGTCAGTTATTATTAATATTCAATTTTAACATCAATTATCTTTGAACTCAATTTACTCCAAATCGAATTTTTGTCACTTATATTATTTACTTTGTTTCTGAGGTGTTCATATTTAAAATATCTCATCAGGAGATTAATATCTTTAACTTCTTTTATTGTTTTACTCTTCTTAAAAGATGTCTCTTATTTTCTTAGCTCTCAAACTACATTGAAAATCTATGCTTCATTCAATATTTTATGTGTAAAAAACTGATAAGCTATGAGCAAAATTTTTAACGCTTCCTATAAAATTAAGCACATGTTTCAGAAACATTTTCAGAACTAAGAAAAACAGAGGCATTTTTAAGAAGTTTCTACAAAAATAGAGTAAAAAATATTAATTTCCTGAAGAAATATTTTAAATATACGAATGTACCAAATGCACACAGACTTTACATTATTGCAGGGAATTTGGAAGCCGAATGACCAGCCTCCTTAATTCGAGTATAGATACAGATACATATATATTAAAGTGGAGCGAAAAAAATTTTTTTTTTGAAAATCAAAAACGGGTGGGTGCCAAAAGTTGCCTTTATACTAGTACATCAACTGCGTGAAATTTTACCACTGAAAAAAAATGGCTTGAGTCTGCGCTTTTGCTCCAAAAAACGAAATTTTGGGTAAAATTTGTCATTTTTTGACATTTTTTCAAAAAAATTGAAAACTTCCTACAAAGCTGGTTAGTATTTAAAAGTGTTGCTTAGACCTTTATATTTATCTGCTTAACATATTTAAACTATAAAACACTATCTGTAGTCTGTATAATTGGAGCAAATCTGACAACTTTTTGTGAAAAATCAGCGTTAACCTCTCTATTGGAGCATACAACGAAATCTTGTTTTGAATGCATTTCTTACCTAGCTGCTTTCAAAACCAGGGATGGCATTTTTGCCAGGACAGTGGCAAAAACTGGAAAAAACCAGGGGAAAAATGAAAAAAACCGCCAAAAATGGAAAAAACCTATTTGTCTTTAATGTGTAATAAAATCTGCATGCTAATAAGGATAATAATGGTATAAACAATTAAATTTAACAGTGTACTATTTAATATTTTAATTTAATTTGCTAATTAATTAATATTAAATAATTTAAATCTTTAAAAAATAGGTGGGATTCACTCTTACTTAAGAATTTAAGAACAAAATAAAATATTACATACCTAATTTTTTTTTCTTAAGTTAGGGATATGTTTAAGAAAAGTTTAGGTCCTTTAAAGGACCCTTCATAAAATAATTTATTTTAAAACAGGATCTTTTACAAAATTCTTTAACCTCAAACAGGACCCTTCATAAAATTATTTGTCCCTGAAATAGACGTTTCCCCTTCAAATTGAACTTTTCACAAATTTAATCATTTAAAAATAAAATCTGCCCTGTTAATAAACAATTGAACTCATGAAAAAAATATATTACTTAGTTTCTTTATATGTGAAGGGTAGAACCTGAAAACACTGATACTTTAAAATTCACAAAACTATGTCTAGAATTTTCACAAAGACAAGAAAAACTTCCCAATTTAACAAAAGCAGGACCCTGTGAGAAAAGTCTAGACAGACCCCTGTAAGTAAAGTATTTTATCAGTCATTAATATGTATATATATTTTTTAATTATCAAAAGATTTTATAGAATTTTGTTATTTTTGTTTTATGTCATGAGACTTAAGAAATGTAAATATCTAAGTCTTTGGTACTATTTTATAACTATTTATCTGATGAAACTAGTTTCTAAATGATAAAATAAGTATATTAAATTGAAAATTATACATTGAAAAAACTGTTGTGGCTTATTAGGAAACTAGATTTTTTTCTGTGTTTTTTACTCTCCAAGAAAGGAACAAAATGTTAAATTATTTAGATTTACTTTCAGTAAGTAGCCTGCTGTCACTTTATCTTTTTGTATTATATTCCCCCTTCTCCCACCATAGCAGATGCTTGTTATATATGGCTAAATCTTTTGAAAAATAAGAGTTAAAACCACATTTTTCAAAACTAAAAAAGATATTTGAACAAGTGATTTTGTCATGTCATCTTGTAGCGTATTTGTTACATCGAAAGTACAGAGATGAACTTTTAAATTATGAACAAAAAGAAAGCTGTAAAGCATGGTTATCTAAAATCAATCCCGATTTTATATCTTATATTATTAATTTTAAGCTCAAAGAAAAACCCTTTCCTAGCTCATATTTTGCAGAAGTGATTAATAGTGTCAGTGCATGTAATTGGTTGAGAAGTATTAATTAAGCTTGTGCAATTTCAAAAAACTACTGTTCATTAGTAGCACACCTTCAAATATGCCAGCAAGATTGTTTTAAAATTTTTCATTTGTGCAAACTAAGAATGGAAATAAGCTATCAACAGATGCTCTTTCAAAACTTGTTTACTGCTATGCCATGCGAAAACAGCAAAAATTTAGGTTGTGAGGCAGATATTGCTGAAAAATTTGAAATTTAATAGTTTTCTGCTTTAAATATAATTTTATACTAAATTAAATTTAAGTTACTATAACTGTTTCTTCGAATTTCTAACATATATAAACTATAAACATAAATGCTTTACTCAGTCTCAACAGTTTTATTATGTGAATTATTAATAATTGTATAAACAGGAATAAAGAAGTTTCAATTTATTTATATAAAATTGAAATTTTTTTCATTTATAATCTTGTTATAAAAGTTAGTATTCTTTCATAAAGTGTATAATCATAGTTATTTAATTAAAAGTTAAAATAAATTTAGAATAATATTGATTTTTTAATTAAGTATGCAGTTTATTTTTTCTTTCGTGAATTATTTTTTCTCTTTCTGGGGAAAAAAATTAAATAGACAGCCTGTTTTTGCCACCTTTTTGGCAAAAACCTATTTTTGCCGGGACGGTTTTTGCCACCTTTGGCAAAAACTTGCCAACCCTGTTCAAAACTATTGAGTGTATAACTCATAGAGGTGGTTGCATTATCTCACCCGTCTCAATCACCCAATTATCTAGGCCTAGTGTTTTATTTATGTATTGAATTGTTATTTTTTCCCGAAGACGAGGATAAGTTTTCTATTTATCAAAGTAATTTATCTCTTCTTTGTATTCACTGACTTTGGATGATTTGAATCGAATCTAGGAAAAAAAGTGACCGGAAAAAAAGTTATCGGAAAAAAAGTGACCTAAACTACAAAAGCGGAAAAAAAGTGACACGGAAAAAAAGTGACAAGGAAAAAAAGTGACACGGAAAAAAAGTGACAAGGATTGATTTTGGGGAATTATTATTGATTTTGGGGAATTATTATTTATTTTGGGGATTCATTGGTTAAATATTAAGGGGGATCGGGGGGCTCATAATTTAGGTAAATGGGTTTTTCATGCTGAATTAACTGTTTTGGTTCAATTTTTGGATATACGTTCATACTAAAAGACGCTTGCCTGATTAGTTTTGGGAAGGGACGATTACCCCCCCCCCATCCGTCCTCAATTAGATGAATGGGTTTTTATGCAGAATTATCCAACGTGTGTCAAATTTGAATATACAGGGCCTGACTAAGGCAGGGGCATGCGGGGCAATTGCCCCTCGCCCCCCGGTTTGAAGCCCCCCCCCCACTCCAAGGAGAGAAAAGTTTCTTGTTAAAAGAGGGCCAAATGATATAAAATAGCAAAATATTACCAAAATTCTTTTTTTTCAATTTTAAGGGGTCTTTTTTTCTCCTACCCCCTTTGCTTCCCTGCCCCACGTTCCCTTAAAGTAATAGTTACATCACAAAAAAATTAATAGTTAAAATTATTTATTTTCTGTTATTATGTATAAAGATGTGAAATATAAATACTGAAATCAGTACTTGGTACGAAATTTATGCATACATACAATAGGTTTGAATTTTAATTTTAGTCACTTGAGTATAATTCACAAACATTTTTAAGATGGAAGGGTCCACTCTAATAATGTTTGCCCCAGGACCACCCGCTGTCTAAGTCGGGCCCTGTGAATATAGGTTCTTTTCGATAAGGCTTATATATAGTATATAATGCATGAAGAGATTTAGGAGTTTTAATGGTTATATATAGAGGGAGAACGGGGGATAACCTTTCTTAAATTAAATTAATAACTTTTTACGCATAATTATCCGATTTGCTTAGAATTTTGGACATAGGTTCATTATGATAAGACACATCTCTGATTAGTTATGGGGTTCTTCTGCTTATTATAAAGGGGGAGGCGGGCAATTATTTCCCCCTTAAACTAGATAAATAGGTTTTTATGCAGAATTATCCTATGTATTTTAAATTTTAAATGTAGGTTCTTACTGATAAGCTGGATCCCTGAATAGTTTTAAGGATTTATATCTAAGTATTGAAGGGGAATAGAATATAACCTACATTGAATTAAATTACTTTTTAAGCAGAATTATAGGATTTTCTACAAATTTTGGATTATAGATTCATTATGATAAGGCGTATCCCTGATTACATATGGGGTTATTTTTCTAATTAAAAATTAAGGCGGGTGATTATCCCCCCCACCCTTAAATTATATAAATTGTTTTTTATGTTCACTTATTCGATATATTTCATATTTGGATATATGTTTTTTCTCATAAAGTGAATCCCAGAATAATTTTAAGGGTTTAATGGCTAAGTATACAGTGGGGGAACGAAGGATAACCCCCCTTAAATTAATAAATGGCTTTTTACGCAGAATTATCTTATTTGATTCAAATTTTGAATGTGTGTTCATTATGATAAGGTGAACTCCTGATTAATTGTGGGTTATTCCCCGTTCATCCCTCTATACTTAGCCATTAAACCCTTAAAACTATTCAGGGATTTACTTTATCAGGTAAAACCTATATCCAAAATTTGAAATACGTTGGATAATTGTAAAAAAAAATCTTATTTAAGGAGTGGGGGATTAATCGCCCACTTCCCCTATTTAATTAGCAAAAGAACCCCATAATTAATCAGAGATACGCCTTCTTATAATGAATATACATCGAAAATTTGAAGCAAATCGGATGATTCTGCGCAAAAAGCCATCTCCCTCTATACATAGCCATTAAACCCTTAAAGCTATTCATGAATTTACTGTATGAGAAAGATCCTCCATCCAAAATTTGAAATAAATCGGATAAGTGTGCATATTTTTTTTAAATCTAATTTAAGGCCGGGGGTAGTAATCACCCCCCCCCACTTTTTAATTAGCAAAAGAACCCCATAACTAATCAGATATACGTCTTATCATAATTAACCCATGTCCAAAATTTGAAGCAAATCGGATAATTCTGCATAAAAAGCCATTTATTTAATTTAAGAGGGGTTTCCCCCATCTTCCCTTTATACTTAGCCATTAAATCCTTAAAACTATTCCGGAATTCACCTTATCAGAAAGAACCTATGTTTAAAAATTGAAATGCATCAGATGATTCTGCATAAAAATCTATTTATCTAGTTTGAGGAAGAGATAATTGCTCGTCCCCCCTTTATAACAAGCAAAATAACCCCATAACTAATCAGAGATACGTCTTATCGTCTTATACGTCTAAATGAACCCATGTCCAAATTCGAAACAATCGCATAATTATCCGTAAAAAGCCATTAATTTAATTTAAGAAAGGTTATCTCCCGTTCCCCTTCTATACTTAACCATTAGAACTCCTAAAACTCTTCAGGCATTTTATACTATATATAAGCCTTATCGAAAAGAACCTATATGAAAATTTGACACAAGTTGGATGATTCTGCATAAAAACCCATTCATCTAATTGAGGACGGATGGGGGGGGGGGTAATCGTCCCTTCCCAAAACTAATCAGGCAAGCGTCTTTTCAGTATGAACGTATATCCAAAAATTGAACCGAAACAGTTAATTCAACACGAAAAACCCATTTACCTAAATTATGAGCCCCCCCCTGATCCCCCTTTCATACTTAACCAATGAATCCCCAAAATCAATAATAAATCCCCAAAACCAATCCTTGTCACTTTTTTTCCTTGTCACTTTTTTTCCTTGTCACTTTTTTTCCGTGTCACTTTTTTTCCGCTTTTATAGTTTAGGTCACTTTTTTTCCGATAACTTTTTTTCCGGTCACTTTTTTTCCGTTTACCATTTGAATCATGCTGGTGTGACCTGCTGCACGTATATTTTTATACCATGTATAACAGAAGAGAAGCTGAGTAATGTATTGGGTATGTTCTTAATTGAATCTATTCAGCAGTCTATTATCTTCATTAAAATTTCATGCAATTAGTACATTATGATTGGAAGTTCTGTTATCACAACATTCGTTCAATCAATTACATTTTATATGCAATGATTTGCCTAATAATTGATTGTATGAATTCAATTTCTAGTATGTCATCATTTATTGAACCTATTACATTGAATATATGCTGAGAAGCTAGCTGTTTAATATTATGACGATCGTCACAGAGGATTGCAAACAAAATTTGCGTGTAAAACAACATTTCTAAAGAAGTTTTAGCATGCTTTATGTCGTTTCCTGTGTTGTTCCCTAGTCTAGTAATTTCTAATAAGATTTTAGATCTCTATTATTCAGGTGTGTTGAACATTTGGTATAAAACATCCCGTGGTATAAACTTGGATTATACATTTTGTGAGTAAACATACAGATGCTGATTGCTAATCTGTGCTTATATAAAGCGGAAAATTTTATTAACTTTATGAGCTGTCTTTTGTGTGAAATGTTTTCTAAATTCTATTCCCCATTCTTTCTGAGAAATAGCTTTCCTTATGAATTATCTTTGCAATTCTCCGACAGAAATTTCTAGTCTGTTCTGAGTATCTTTTCTCAATTTGAGAAAATAATTTTTCAAAATTATTCTCCATTTTATAAAAAAAAAATTGCAAAAGGAAATGAATACAGTAGAGGACCTATTATCCGGAATTCCGAAATTCGGAAGGACCCGAAATCCGGAAATGAAGACAATTGAGAACGAGGTGAATCATGATGAAATGAATGAAACATGACTCTTTGATCAAATGTGCGTTTTTTTGAGATTTTTTAAAATTTCATGCTTTTCTGGCTTTTTTTTTTTTTTTTTTTTTTACAAAATTCACCTTTTTTCTGCACTTTTTCAACAGAATTTACGTAAAAAAAAAAAATCATATTTCTTCAAGTATAAAAATTTATAAGTCATTCAAAGATGATTCATTCATTTCATAATGATTCATGCCCATGAAAAACGCAAATTTTTCAAGTATAGCAAAAAAAGCTGCAAATTCGTCAAATATCGCGATAAAACCTTGCAAATTTCATCAAATATCGCGATAAAACCTTGCAAATCTCGTCAAATATCGCGAAAAAATCCTGCAGATATCTCGCAAAAAATGCAAATTTTGTGAAACGATCACAGAAAATCCCGTGTAAGCGCCCCCTCTAATTATTTTACGATTTTTCGTCACCTTTGGGGGGGGGGGGCTAGATTAACGGTATTTTACGGTTATATATATATATAATACCATTAAAAGTAGACAAGATTCACCAATGGATTTTATCAATAAAACAATAAAGCTAAACGAAGAATTAGAATTGAATTGAATTATAATAAAATAAAAAAATAGTGTAACGAGTAAATCTGAATAAATAAATAAATAAAATGAATGCAAATGGAATTTGTAGCCCCAAAAAGTAGAATCATCAGGCCCCAAATGCTCTGGAACTACAAATGAAATGTGTGGTTTCATCCACGTATTAGCCATGAAATAGCAAAATAATACGTACATGGGGCTACCAGCACACAAAAACCAAATTATTAAACAAAGAACAAAGATATTTTACAAAAAGGAGTTGAAAGTAAGTAAAAATAATAGTTATCCATAACAAACAAAAAAGATAAAGCTGAATGGAAATATAATTGAACCGGAGAAAATAATTAATAATCGATATTAACATATATATATAAAGCCAGTTAGCAAAACGTTCGGATTTTGAAGAGCTCTGAATTTTGGATGTCCGGATTTGAGACTTTGTACTATAGTACAAGAGTCAAAATTGTAGCTTAGTGTTTTTTCCACAGACTTCTCATAAAACATACTTTTCATTCATATTCTAGATAGCAGTGCTATATTTTGTGTTTATTTTTTGGAGGGAGGGGGGGGGGGTGTCGAGTTTCGGACGGGCCCGAAAACCGGAAAATTCCAAAATCCGGAAAGCCCTCTGTCCCGACGATTCCGGATAATAGGTCCTCTACTCTAGTACGTAGACAAAGATTTTCCTTATTGATCCAGTGAATCCATGTAGCTTAGAAGGTTTTATATCAACTTAATCAAAACAGCAAACACTAAAATACAGTAGACTCCCTCATATCCGCACAGCTTGGGACCAGAGGTTGTGTGGATTTTAGAATTTTGCGGATTTCTGGTCATTGCCTTGTTTAAATTTTTTTAAACAGCAAATTGAATGCAATTAATAGTGCAATCAGAACTATAATGAATGCTTACAGTATAATAAAATATTAAAATAAATAATAAACTAAAGTAATAAAAATTTAGATAATTTTTTAAATGATTAAAGTTCTAATAGCAAAGGTCAAGTTAATAATCAATAGTATATGATTAAATATTCCTTATAAAGATTAAATGTATTTTTCCAAAATTATTCAACAAAACTTGCCTCATAAAAGTACATTACTAAGTCAAATAAAAATCATAAAATAAGGATTTTTTCTTTTCAAGTTTAGCCAGGCACAATAACAAAAAAATCTTGATTAATGCTTAAATATATTTGGTAAGAAGATTGTGATTACCAGTGATATCAGCAATAACTTGAATTGTTTCAAAAAAAAAAAAAAAAAAAAAAAATACATATGTATATATATATATATTCTTCCTTCATGAAAAAACATAGAGTATTATTAAGAAAATTAGAAATTAAAAAATATATATGGAATTGAACTAAAAAAATCAAATTTTGTCCAAATATTCAAACTGAAAGTTTTATTGTTTACATTCATAAAATATGTGCGGATTTTAGAGAGTTGCAGATTTGAGGGGGTTTACTGTATTCCAATAGTTAATAGAATGAAAAAAAAAACTTTTGACAATTTTTAAAAGGTTTTTATTTAATATTAAGTAAATGAAATTGATGTTGTCCAATTGTGCTGTTTTATGCACAAATGTTAAAATTTTCTCCAATAAAGATTGATATAATTATAACATCATTTTTGGTAAGCAAAAGGAAAAACACTGTAATTGAGGCACTTGCTTTAATGCTTTTTGGTTATTGTGAAAAATTCAATAAGATTGTAAATAAATAAAAATTTTTAGAAGATTTGTATTGAGCAACTTATGCATGTATTTTGTCTGTGACATTGCATATAATTCTGTGGAATTTTTTAGAAAACTTATAAGGAAATGGTTATAGTTACAGACATCATTCAAATTTCAAACTTATACAGTCAAAGTTCTATAATCTGCACAAGTTTGGGCCAAAGATTGTGTGGATTATGGAACATTGCAGATTATAGAGCATTATGGATTATGCGTCATTTTATTATTCCTAGATGGTGTTTTAATTTTATAATCAGTATAATATGAAAAAATAAATATGAAATATAAAATTAATTTAATATGCTATTTCAAAAAATGCCTTTTTAAACTAACAGTAGACTCTCTCAAATCTGCACAGCTTAGGACCAGAGGTTATGCAGATTTTAGAATGTTGCGGATGTCTGGTCATTGCTTTGTTTACATTTTCTAAACAGTAATTTGAATGTAATTAATAATGCAATCGAAACTATAAATGAATGTTTACAATATAATAAAACATTAAAATAAATAATAAACTAAAATAATAAAAATTTAGATAATTTATTAAATAATTAAAGTACTAAAAACAAAAGTCTAATTAATAATGTTTGATTAAGTGTTCATTATAAAGATTAACTAAATTATTCAATGAATCTTGCCTCATAAATAATGTAAAATACTAATTGACATCAAATTCATAAAAAAGGAAGTTTTTATTTCAGCCTAAATAACTAAAAAAGCTTGATTAATACATATATATTTTTAGTAAGATTATGATTATCTTTGATATCACTAATATCTTGAATTTTTTGAGAAATAAATTTATTCTTCCTTCAAGAAAATATGTTAAGTCAGTAATAGTAACAAATATTACAAATTAAAATATGTTTAGAATTGATATAAAACTAAAAAAGTCAATTTTGTCCTTATATCTGAACTGAATGCTTCATTGTTTACATCTGTAAATTATGTGCAGATTTTAGGAATTTGCGGATTTTAGGTTTGTGGATTTGAGGGAGTCTACTGAATTTTATTTAAAAAATTACATGCATTTAAATAAAAATAATTATATAGGTTTTGCAATACAGTTTCTTTTTTACTGTTAATAAAATAAAAAAAAAGGTATATTTAAAAAAAAAATGTTTGATTATGATTTTTTTTTTATTATTTGTTTAAAAAAATCTTTTTTGGATCACTAATTTGTAAATTTTTTAACTGTTTATTTCATTGTTTACATTCAGTAATGTGGATTATGGATGTGCGGATTATAGAACTTTGACTGTATTCTATGTATTTATTCAATAAAGAAACATCTGTAGATGTTTAAAACTAAAAAAGGGTATATCTGCCAACATTTGTGGAAAAAAAAGGGAATTCTAGCTATATTTTCTAGGCATTTTAAAGATAGACAAGCATGAAAGTAAAGGGAAAAATAAAAATAAAAATAAATGGTGCTACTTAATTATCCCATCAACCAAAAATCTATCACCAAACTAAGATTAAATGCCAATAATGGGTTACTGTATACATGTCACAGTCACTTGATATTAAACACAAAACATGTGTTTGTTATGTCATCAAGTGATTTTAAATTCTACCTTTTATTTGTATTTTTATTAATGTTTTACTAATTGATTTTTTATTTCATTATTTAACCCTCTAAGCGTTTGGCCCGTAAAATTCCGTACACTAAGCTCCAGGTTTCACTGCAATATAAGCAATGTTTAAGAAATTATAATTCTATAAATTTAATGAATTTTCAAATCATTGAAGAATGATCAAGACTCTCAAGGATTACATTTATATTCCTAAATAAGATTTTTTATGTAATATTGAAAGAATCATATTTTATTAGCATTTAAAACAAAATGCAGAGAAAACAACATTACAATTTTACCCATTTGCAAGACGCTTGGAGGGTTAAAATAAAAATTTTGTCAATTTGTGTAACTTGACTAATAATTTGTCGATTTCTGTACTTTAGCAAAATTGGTCGACGGGATAACCAAGTAGTACCAAATGGATGAATATGATCTTTTTAAACAAAAATCAGGAAAAATATTTTACAGAAATATTTCAGAATAAAAAAGTGTTAATCACTTAACACTAATCACTCTTTAATCATGTAACTTTAATTACTAAATTAATTAAAAGAGTAATTGCAAACTGATGTTTTTTTAGAAAGCAATTTTACATGTGATTATGAACTATAAAAACAGATTTAGCTTTCAGTAAAGACTATTGTAGAAATTTTTGTCAAATTTATAGTTTTATTATGCAAAATATAAAATAATAATTTTTTTAAATACTCAAAAAAGAAGAATAATTTTTTTTAATTCCAAATTTCAAAAAAAAGTTTTTTCTACTAACTTTTAAGATTACTTCTCTTCCATTAACTATCAGGTTTTTGCAATAAATGTATGAAAATTTTAGTTAAGCAATTTTTGGCCCACGAGAACTATTTTTGGACAGTCAACTTTTAAAAAAGAGTTATTAATACCAACTTTTGTGACTTTCAATGATGATTTTCACATTTCGACCATTTTCAATCAATGAAAAACAGGTTCCCTTTTCCCTAAGGATTAAAAAAAAAAAAAAAAAAAAAAAAAAAATTGCTTTGCTCTTTTAATTTCCAGGACACAAACTTTAATTTTTTATATTTTGTGCTAGAATTGTTATTTTGATCTTTCGTAACAACAAATAACCTTTTACCCTGTCCCCCCCCCCCAAAAAAAATATGGATCTCAAAATGTAATAGGGGCAGGAGACAGCAAAAGGGGAAGAATAAAAAAAATTTCTAATTATTTTACTTACCCATCATACGTAGTATAGGGTAAGTCTTGCAATCATTTTGAAAATCGAAAATTTTTTTTTGACGGATTGACACGTTTTAGATAGTGGAGATTCCAAAAAACATTTTTAGAAAAAAAATTTTCCCGTCTGTCTGTCTGTAAATGCTCTATCTCCCGAACGAATTGAGATAGAGACTTGAAATTTTGTATGTAGTTAGTATGTAAGAATAGAACGAAGCCTATTTAATATCAGCAACCTCAATTATCCGGAACTATTTTTTTTTGGACTCTCGAAAATTTTGTTCTGATGAAAGGTATATAAAAATTTTCGAATTTTTTTTTTCTAAGGAATGGACGTAAAAGGCAATAAATTAACACATATTTTGCATATAGAACGAAGTCGATCGGATTATTAGTTGCCGAGATATTTGTAATCCTGTTTTCCACATTCTTCGATTTTTCATGACCCTGTATTTCATTCAAATTTCAATTCAGAGGTATATTTTAATTGGAAATGAGACGCTTAATCCGATGCAATTAATTGTTAGTTAATAGAGTTATTATTTTTAGAGTTATAAGGATGTTTCTTTTACTCAGTTCGGTACTACTTGAGTAGTTAGGCGTTTTATATAATTTGTCGAAATCGGTAATCAGCAGTTCTTTAATAGAGCATTACTATGCATATTAACAATAAATTTTGTTTATGAATTGCAATGCATTGTATAAATAGTTTTCACATGTTTTATTTTCATATACATATCCATGATGGGTAAGTATTACGGTGGCCCCCAACGACTAGTTTTGTATTGCCAGTAATAAGAGATATCAATATTATCATTAATCTATATGCATTTTAGTTACAAAACATCTGCAATCCAGAATTTTCTGTAATCCGGACTCGTTGTAATAGCGACGATTCCAGATTAAAGAAGTTATACTGTAGTAAATTTATTACAGTCCAGTAATGAAAACTGAGTCATTTAGAACTTTATAGGCAGTCACAGCAATGAAAAGCTTCAAAACTAAATTTTTGCAAGTAGAAACAACTTATCTGAGTGCTGATGTAGAAACTGCTGTTTGTATGAATTCACTTGAAGGTCTACAAATTAAAGGAGGGAATATATTACTTGTGACAGGAAATTTATATGGATTTCCAGAAGCAGGAAGATGAAATACAATTTTTACATAATTTTTTTTTTTTAAACATTCGTTTTTGAGCATTTTGAATTGATTTTTTTCAATGTTTTTAGTTGTACAGTTCCTTATTTTTTTGTATTGCCATAGTAATAAGAGATATTAGTATTATCATTAATCTATATGCATTTTAGTTACAAAACATATGCAATCCGGAATTTTCTATAATCCGGACTTGCTGTAATCGCGACGATTCCGGATTAAAGAAGTTATACTGTATTTTAATATTTTACTAAATTGTAGTCAGTCATTTTAATTTTGATTGCATTCAGATTATATTTTAAAAATGTAAACAAAGCAATGATTGAAATCCACAAACATCTTAAATCTGTATAACCTCTGTCCCAAGCTGGGCAGATTTGAGGAAGCCTACTGTAATAGATTATAGGTAATAAAATATTTAATATAAAATATACAAAATAATATCGATTATTTTTCAAAAAGTATATATATATTTTTTTTTTAAGTCTCATCCTTTTAGTTATAGGGGATACTTTTAACCCAGTAAACTCTCTGTCAACATGAACCAGGAGTTAAGCATTTAACTTTCTGATGAATCTAAACCCAATTCACCATTAACTCAATCTGCTAAAATAAGAGAAAAAATTGAAACTAAAATACAGTTACCAAACCTACTTACAGGACAGAGGATGTTCGATCTCACATGGTCAGTTGAAGTAAAGACGGTGGCAACTTTGAATTGAAAACTAATGTTTTTTTTCAAACAGAGCTGTTTATAATTCATTAATTAAATGAAATGTTAATTATAAAAAAAAATTTTATGGAAGAATGTGTTGTTTTAGTTGTTTTTAAACATTTTACGTATAAAAACGAAAATTATATAAATTTGTAATGAAGCTTTTGTATTTCAAATCAAAGCTTCAATTATTAGAAATTTTGGAATTAGGTACCGCCATCTATAGAATATGAATAGAAAGACTACAGTTATAAAAAAATTAGTTATATAATTTAGGTTTTTTTTTATTAGTAATTAAAGAGATTTATAGACTTTAGTACAGAATAAAATACTAGAAAATTATATTAATAATCAAAAAGAAAAGTAGCTTTTTCCTTACATTTCAGTTTCATCCTTTTTATATTAGTTTAAATCATGCAATCATAGGAGCAGGAATTTTATGACAAAAAATAATAAGCTGTCAAACTACAATGTATTACATTAATTAATTCGATTTTTAAATATTTTTCTTAATTGGAAGAAACATTTTTCAGAGGATTTCTTTAAAATTGTTGCATTTAAAAATTTGTGCATCAATTACTTTAATTAAATAAAAAAAAAACAACAACATTAGCTTAATGTTAGAAAATCTTTAGAAAAGCTGCATGAAAATAAATAATTTTTAATTTTTAAATATTCATTGAAAAATAAATAAAACTAGCTCATTTTTTTCTTTTATTCTAATTACTACTGTTAGCCAGATCAGAAAATTGTTTATTAAATGGATTAAAGAAATTGAATTGATTAAAGAAAAAAATACTTATTTTTTAAATCAAGTAACTTTATTGAAAGAATGTTATTGTAACACAAAATTTTGTAAAAAAAAAAATATTATAACTGTATCAGTGTTATCTTTGTAAATCAGTCTAATCTTTCAGTCTAATTTTGTAAATGAATAAAACTATGAAATCTTAATGGTAATTCGAAACTTATTTGCCAAAAGTTAAACACAAGTATGCATTTCAAATGGTCTTTTTTGCTTTGCTAATGAAAACTGGTGTTACATAAAGCCAAAACTTATCAACATGATTAATACGTCATGTAATTCCTTTGGCCAATGAGGTATATACACATTTCAACATAATGTTCCCTAAGCCAAGGTTGACTGATCGCAGCTCTGAACTTAAAGATGAGTTTCAAATATTTACTGGCGGTTAGATTTACTAACGTATGGTTTCTCAACTGTTAATTGAACCACTAATTGAAAATTGGTGGAGAATTTCTCAGTAAGATAAGTTACAAAATTTACAGTACACTATTTCAAAATTCTCACAATTACAAGATAAGTATGGTTTTAAATTTATCTTATTTTTTCAACTTAAATTTGTCAACTGTTACTAAAAAATTGAATTTTTCCTTCAATAAATTACAGTTTTTCAGAAAAACACATCATGTGTCAATAAATTATTGTAAAAAACTAATATACACAATTAATAATTAAAAAATATTTCAGTGTTACCAAGTGTTTACTAAATTTAAATAAATCAAGAGACTAAAAAATCAGTTTTAATTTTATTTCTTACAATATTGTCATTAAATAACAAAAAAAAAAAAAAAAAAAAAAAAAAAAGAAAAAAAGAAAGAAAGAAAGTTTTAAAGATTTCATGGTTACATTGACTATTAAGATTCATGAAAATTTTCCAACTCCAGTTTTCGACAGTTTTACATTATTTAGGGATCAATGATCAGAAAAAATAATGTTTTTACAAAATGTCTGTCTGTGATACAAATTTTGTGAACGCTCTATCTCAAGAACTAAAGAACGGAATTTAATAAAACTTTAGATTCAGTTAGTCCATGATATAAACTGGAGCTGACTACTTTTTGGTGTTAATTACTTAACAGGTATGGCTATGCTGCCTTTTTTATGATCTCCGCAATAGCTTTATTTCATGAATTAATGGACGAATTTCCATAAGATTTTTTTCCATGATCATTTTGCGAAATTTCTGATTTTTTCTTACACGATCGTTTTGCAAAATACTCGTATTTTTTTCTAAATTGAGTTGGTTCATTCACTATTTCATTATCATGATCATTAATGTAATTCGCATTTTTTCTGCACACTGCATGACAAAAGTAGAGATTTTTTTCTTCCATTGATAGACATTGTAGGTTTTCGTTACCGATTAACAAACTAGTGATATATTTTCTGCACTAATAGACAAAATTAATGAATATTGCTCAATTTCATGAAGTTCGTGATATTTTTCATGCAATCTTTGACATTTTGCATTTTTTTCTCCATGATTTTTTCCCTTGCTACTGACTATTTTCATGATATTTTCTATGAATTTATTGGGGAATTTTGCGGGGTTTTCCCCATGACCGATAGAATTGTTTCATGCGACAGATTAACATAATTTGCGATATTTTCCTGCAACATAAAAGGGATTTTTGTTTTTTAGACCGATCAACAAATCTCAGGGACTTACTAGCGAAACTTGAAAAGCTTTTTCACGTTAACATAATTGAATATCGAGATTTTTTTTTTTCATGATCGATTATCATATTTCGAAATTTTCTTTTCGCCTTCAAATCACTGTTTTTCCTGGGGTAGATTGACGAAATTCATGATTTTTCTCTAGCCTATGACTGACGAATTTCACAATATTTTCCTGCGATTGACAAAAGAATTTAGTAATATTTTCCCGATTCTAGAATTTATTTCCTGCTATCAAACACAAGTTTCCGAATTGCAATCTATTTCAAACATGCCGACGGCAAAATTTTGCGAATCCAAAATGGACAGGGCAGATTTACAGCTATATAAAAACAGACAGTGCACATTTACCGCTCTAAAAAAATGGACAGGGCACTTCGCCCTCCAAAAAATGTCTTGGAAAAACACTAAAATGATAAGTATTAAAGATTATTCTTAAGAAGTTTTATGCAACTACGCATTATTAATAACACAAAGGAAACATTTTACAATAAAAATTGCTTACTGTAGAAAATTTTTGATAACATTTTCATTCCTCATTCGTATTTCAGCTTTTTTCGGTTTATTTTCTCTTTTCTTTTTCCATTTTTTGAAAGATATTGGATTAATTTTCTGTAATTAGGTTACCCCTTAATTAGCATGCTTACAGTACACCTGGATGTTTAATATGTGAAAAAAATCTACAGGCAGTGAACCTGATTGAAGAAGATAATGTGAATTTTTTATTTAACTATTTGTAAATTTATAATTTTTCATTATAAATAAGACAGATAAAATAAATTTAGTAATACAGTGGAATCTGTCTAAAGTGACTACCTTTTGGACAGGCCAAAATGGTCACTATATAGAGGTGGTCACTTTATGAAGTGTCTTTCAAAATGGCACATTAAAACATTATGTTCTCAAAAAATAAACTATAAATAACGAAAATGCTCTATATTAAGTTATGAACTGATTGGTTAACAAAAAATATTATTGAAACACTAAGCTAAAATATACTACATAGAAGATGATTTATTTAATTCGTACTAACTCTTTTGAAAACTGTTGAAATTCTGTAGTGATTGATTTAAAAATACATAACTACAAGGTACTATGTAACTTATATGGGTGATTCTCAAAACAGGGAACAATTTCAAAAGTGAAATCTTAAAAAAAATTACTGTTAGCAAAATTTCTGAAAAAAAATAGGTGTTGTTAATATAGTATTAGGTATACTTTACATGTAGTCAGCAGAGCTAAATATTTAAAAATTAACTTAAAAAAATAATTAGTATTTTTTGAGCCATGCTAATGACCAAACAAATTGCATGGAATAAATATATTAAGAAAGTTTTATTTTCTTTCTGTTTAAATATTTTTTTCTATATTTATTAGCCTTCCTTTTCAGCAAATGATTTCCATTTTTACATATATACATATAAGGAGAATAAAAACATTACCAAAGAGCAAACTTTGCTTACATGAGCAACATTCTGACACTAACAATGTAAGAAGTTGTCTTAGTGATTTTCTGACAGATTTAATGCATATTTTAGGGATAATAAATGTAATACCTAAATTTATATGTAAAATTTAACTTTATAAAAGATACAATATAAGCAATGGTTATATTTATGCACATAGGAGTCATTAGCATGGAGAGAAAAACCATGCTAATGACACTGATATTTGTCCATGCTAATAACAAATTTTAATTTAAATAAGATTATGAGCCACAATATAATCACAATGCAATAGTCCTTTCTGGGGCTTTTTAAAACACAAAAGTCCTATGCAAATAAGTAAAATAAAAATTTTAATTATAAAATAAACATGAAAATTATTATCCATTCTAATGACATACAATTGATGTATGCCCCTAATATTCAACTTCTAATCTTAAAATACAATACATGCTTCTATTTTCAGGCTGGGATAAAATGGCTACTTGTTGCTATGGAGAAACTTTATATTTTCAAACTATTGTCATATGTAAAAATGAAATTTTGATTAATAACCAGCTGTTACAGTATGACCTTGTTTTGAAAATAGAATATGGAGGACAAACTTTAATTCTTCTTAACTATAATTTTATTTTTAAAAAGAAATTTATTGGATAAATCCTCTCCTTGATTAATTTAAAGAAAGAATAACATTTGTTTTATTTTATAAACATGATATTAACTCTTGAAAAAGCTAGTATACACAAGGCACAGCTGCTGTGGACATCCATGCTAATGACATTTTGAACATTTATTCTGTTATTTTAAGGTGTTTTTAACTAAAAAGTGAGTAATTCTTGAGTGCAAATAATGAATAATATTAAGACAAACATATCTAAATATAAAAACATGACAGAAAACCTCTCAATTTTTTTTGTATGCCGAAAGACATAAATTGTCCCCTATTTTGAGAATCACCCATATGCACTTTTATTTTCATTGTAATAGCATAATGTTGACGTTTCTATGACTGGCAGTTATAAACAATTCAGTAAAAATCATTTTAGTCAAGTGCAAATATCATTACAAAAAGGACAAAGTGGTCACATTGCATTAAGCAAAACAGTCACTATAGGAAATAAATTCCTGTATTTTTTTTAATGTATTACAATAAAATTTCAGAAAATGACTACATTAGTCTTTTAATTTGAATTTTTTCGGCTAAATATGGGGGGACACATTTAACAGGCTCGATTAACATTGACAATGATTGGCTAACTGGTCACTTTACGCATTACACAGGTGGTCACATTACCGAACAATTCTCATATCTTTTTGTTATGAGCACAAGTAAAATTTTCCAAAAGTGGTCACTTTAGCCAAGTAGCCACTTTATCAAGGTGGTCATTTAAGCAGGTTCCACTCTATATATTTTTCATCGTCAATTATTTTAGGTACTACTAGGTTATTCTGTTGACCAAAATATTTTTGCCAAATTATAAGATTAATAGCCAATAATGGATGATCGTGAATGTCAATTCAAATTACATTAAGTAGGATATACGTGTTTAAAACGTCATTAAGTTATTTTTATTTCTACTTTTTATTTGTATTTTTATTAATATTCTACTAATTATTTTTTGTTATTTAATATAAAAATTACGTCAATATGTATAATTTGGCTATTAGTTTGGAGATTAGTATAATTTGGCAAAATCGGTCGACTGGATAACAGAGTAGTTACCTTATTTTACTAACCCTAAATAAGCAATACTTGGAATGCTAATATTAGAAGCACCCATATTTATTCAGTGAGGAATAAAACAAAGAGGACTGTGTGATTCGAACTGACAACCATTGGTGAGGAAGTCTGTTGCTCTAGCTAATACGCCATATGGGTTTTGAGTGGACATTATTATAAAATCATATAGTGATTCTGCAGCGTGTTTATAATTTTATGAGGTAGATTGTAATTTTATTGTTGTTTGTTATAATTTTTGCAAGCATAATTAAGAAGGTAGATTTAATATGATTTTCTTATGGGTAATGAATAGTTATAACATGATTTTAAAATTTATTAAAGAAATTTTCTTTGTTCAATGAATGATTAGAATATGGTCCAATTAATATGTTGCTCAAAATATTGGTAGTATCAGAGCAGTTGTAATTTAGAAGCACAATACAAATCTCACAAAATAACCAGTATTTTTTCATTTCTGTGACACAACATGTCAGTTTTGTAAGCATTGAAAATAAATTTGCGATAGATAACAGAGTATCTCAGTTATTTCTTTCCACATTCGTCCGTTTGGTTATTTTCGGTAAATATGATGAAAATTTCTGACTACACAGAAAATGCCCTTTAGTTATAAAGCTTGATTTAATAATTCATTAAAGAAAATTTTGTTGCTTAGTGAAGGATTGGAATACGGTCGAGTTAATTTGTTGCCCAAATTTTTTTGGTATCAGTACAGTGGTCATTTGTTATAATTTAGTAGCACTAACTTACCAAAGGGCCAGTATTCTTTCATAGAGTTTTTCATTTCTGTGCAACAACATGTCAGTTTTGTTATCATTGAAAGTAAATTTGCGATAGATAACAGAGCATCTCCGTTATTTTCTTCCATTTTATTATTTTTATTAAATATGATGAAAATTCCCAACTTTTCACAGAAAATGCCCTTTGTAGTTAAAAGGGACTTTTTCGGTGAAATTCTGGAAAAATAGATCTGTAAATTTAAGTTTTTTTTTAACAGTGAAGAATATAAGGATATAAACTGATGTGACAATCTTTTATCGTACTCTAAACAAGACTAATCTTTTGCCTGAACACAGAGATGATTCTTTAAATAATTCACGTGAGAAAATTGTCTGTTGCAAACTTCACAAACAAAAGGCCTTGTATGATACAGCATGTGCCTCTTTAAATATTTCTTGTCAGAAAATTGATTGTTACAAACTGTACAAACAAAAGATCTTGTATGAGAGAGCAAGTGATTTTTGAAACTTCTCCTATGAGGAAATTCTTTTTTACACACTTCGGAAACAAAATGTTGAGATTCCTTATTAGCATGTGTATCCAAATGAGAATTCAAATTGTCCTTCAAAGAAAAGCTCTTATTGCAAACCTCACAAACAAAAGGCCTCTCATTTGCATGTGTTCGCAAATGATATTTTATTCCGGAGTGATAAGAAAATCCCTTGTTACAGACATCACATACAAAAGGCTTCTCATTTGTATGCGTTCTGGAATGGGATTTTAAATTAGCCTTGGAAGAAAATCCTTTATTGCATATCTCACAAACAAAATTCTTTTCTTTTGCTTGCATAAGACTATGATGATTGAGCTTTTGTCTCTTCGAAGGAAATCCCTTTTCGGACACAAAATTCTTGTCGCTATCCATGGAAACGTTTGTATTAAAGACGCACTTTGTAAATTATTTTACACATACCGTAGGTACAGAAAGATCACTCTTTAATATTTATTTTTTTAAAATATATTCATAGGTTTAAAAACAACAAACTGTAATATAATTTTCACGAATCAGAAGCTACTTGGGTGAAACAGGAAATCTCTTTTTAAACTTCTCTTCTGAAAAAAATGTTTGACCATATACATGCAAAATATTTTCCTTTGAAATTACAAACACAATTTACAGATATATTT
Source organism: Maratus speculifer (assembly GCA_964019185.1). Lineage (NCBI taxonomy): Eukaryota > Metazoa > Arthropoda > Arachnida > Araneae > Salticidae > Maratus > Maratus speculifer. The sequence goes on along the minus strand of CAXHSM010001080.1, from coordinate 428,263 downwards.
TTCTTAAGGCGTGCTTGGAAATTTTGCAATTAGTGAAGATGTATTTTTATTAATTAAGTCTTTACAAATTAGAGATTTTATAAATACACACTTTCTATTTTATAAATAACTTCTATATCTTCTTGATTAAATTTTACAAATACATAAACTAAAAATACACATATATAAAGAGATGAGAAGAAAAATTTATGTCTAGTTTTCACATGTTTTGATGAAAAGCAACTAGATTAATTTTGCCTCTGATAAAGTTTTCTTCCATTTTGAACCTTAGTCTGCCTGTGTCCATCAACAATGAAGTTTTCATCTTAGACTGCCATAAGGAAATGGAATACAACTGCAAGAAATTAAAAAATATCAGAACAATATTTGTACATTGTATCACATATGTAAGAGTAATTAAAATACAAATGGCATCAACTTTGTAAGAAATTCTTTTATTGTCCCTTTTTGAAATCGAAAAAATATCACTCATGTCAATAGTTAAGAAAAAATCTGAGAAAGTGACGCAAATAGCATTATGGGGTGATTTCTGCCATCTCAGACTTTCTCCAAAAAATTTACCAATTGTTACTTATGTTGTTAAAAGACCAAATTCAAAATTTTTTGCTCCAAACTTGAGTTTATTTTTTATTGAGTCCCAAAAGTCATCATGTCGTGAGAAAAATTGAGCATTTTGTTTAAGACATGGAAATTGCTTTTACTCACAGTTCTTTGTGCACAATATTTGCCATCAAATTCTTTTAAAATCTGAAATGTAAGAGGGTTGAACTTTATGTAACAGATGGAAAACCGAGGCAAGTTTTTCCTTTAAGGTCACAAAAAGATTCATTTTTGCCATTTTTAAGGCCAAATACTTGCTTGCGTGTGACAGTTGCCTTCAGTGGCATAGCTACGTTTTTTGGCACCTGGGGCAGAAAGAAATTTTCTGCCCTCCCTCCCAAAATAAATACATAAATAAAAATAACCACATTATTTTTCTTCAAGATGAAAAAAAATTTCATTTTGGCCTGCACCAGAAGGAAAAGGCTACTTCACTCTTTCTTTTATTTTTTAAATTGAGCTAATTTTATTCAGACAAACTATATTAAAATGCATGGAACTCGATTACAGAAGATTTCAAGTTTTCTTTAATACTAAATTTGAATGGGAATTTAAAACATTTAGTGGAACGATTGCAGATATGACCGTTGTTTTAAACATATAGGAGTAGTAACAATCTAAATTAAAAAAACACACAGACACGCATATGCGTTTGCTAAAACTCCTAAATTAAGCCCAGCTATAGAAAAAAAATCGTCTACTTCAAAACAGCAGCTGCTCTAGAATTTCGAATTACTGTAGTCACTTATTTTTAAGATGAATGAAGATGAAAACAAAAAATGTTTTTCAATCTTTCTATCAAGATCTAGTGATTATACAAGAAGTAAATGTGCATATATATATATATGTATATATGTATTTTTCTTTGAAATCTTTAAAAGGCCAACATATTGAAACTGGATGACTGATCAAAATGTTCAAAAAATTCGATCGAGATCTTAATAAACCTTTAATATATGCTCAATCACATCCAAGTCAGTTTATAAATTAGCGCAATCGCATGAAAATGATCAAATATCTGTAGAGAGAGACATATATTAAATACTTCTTTAGATAAAAAGATAAGAATTAAAATACATTTAAAATCCAAAATTAAGTTTAAAAAGTTTGAAGTCCTTATTTTTTTTTACTTACTTTAAATCTTTTAATCTAAAATCCGTTTTAACTTGTAACTTTGCTTTCCAGCTTAACATTTAGTACATTCACCATAAATCTTTTAATCTAAAATCCGTTTTAACTTGTAACTTTGCTTTCCAGCTTAACATTTAGTACATTCACCACCTATTTTTTAATAGCTTAAGGTAGAAAATTTTGACGTTTGGACGATTCTTCTTCATTTGTGGTTACGGCTTTGTACGTTACAGATCTCGAAAATTGCGAGGTTCATGAGACAGGTGGTTAATAAAGAATTAACCAATTAAACTAAATGTTCCTCTAAATTTTTACCTTCGTACTCTGCTGGGAAATATTACAATCCCCAATATATTAACAAAAATATGAACGAAAAAGATTAGATTTTGTCTATTCAAGGTGCCTATACAAGCTACGACCATGTGGGTTCTGAAATTGAAGTAAAAAGTGAGGTACATCCGATCGAACTTGCGAAGATGATTGCAAGATGCAAAAACGAAATAAATGAACATGTTCTGTTTACAAAGAGGTTTCTGAGTCAAATTCTTTTCTTACATTTATCTCCAAGTTATTTCGTACAGACAGATTTAGATATAGCTTTCTCTAATGCATGTACGCTGAATATAAGTATGTATAAAATATATTTGATTTTGGAAATGATGAAAATTGCAATTTGTACAAGTCGGACTGTTAAGACTTAAGACTTTTGTATGATTTGAAAAGAGAAAATTTGAGGGTAGATCGTCACATTTTATAATTTAGCTTTTCTCGATGCCAATTCAATGGAAAAATGGAATATCGAATCAAGTAGAAATATTATCTTTATTTACTCTTCTTTTAGCTAAATCCATTTTGTATTACTCCACAAAACACTCCCATTACACGAAAATAATCATATGAAAATCAAGACCACAAAAAACAGAGTGAAAACCAATCTATGTGTTTAACGAAGATAGCCAGAACTATCTAACGCTGGTGCAAGTCTGAAAATTTGGATGAGGATAGTCCAAGGCAGATCCTAAATGCACTTGAAGCTTAGGTTTCTAATTATTTGATAATTATGCGAGAATATTATAATTCAAAATTAATCAAAAATGGGCTTTTTTCACAATATGTCAAAATTTTGCGTACAACTGAACCAAATTCCACAGCCAAAACTAAAGAAATTAAGAATTTTCATTAATCGACGAAAGTTAAGAAAACTAATTAAGATAAGGGTTTCAAATTTTCAGAGCACATGAAGAAATATGTTTTACAATCGTGTATAAAATTTTCAGATCAATAATTTTTCTTAATTTTTTCAAAAAATTAATGGTGAGAATAGAAAAGTTAAGAGAAATAAAATTAAAGGGAAGAACTTACATTAAAAAAGAGACAAAAAAAAAATAGATCTTTTTACCAATCGCCCGCTCCATTTAATTTCTGAAAATTGGGGAATGAGAGGTTATATCACACGTAGACAATTGTCTGAATTATTAAATATTGCTGAATGCTAAAAATATAATTAAAAAGCATTTTATCAGTTTAATTGAAGATTATTAATGTATTTTGAAGCAAAGATCCTGTTATATGAGTTAAAAGTTTGTATACAACGGTTTCTTTTCTTTATTTACATTTAAAAGTATGTTTTCCAAAAATAGACTTCTTTTACCACAATTATCGAATATTAACAGCATATCCTTTTTTTTTAATTCTGTGGGACTGATTTCAATATGGAGTGATTCCTTCAATTTAGCTTACGATTTTCTAGTAGTTTTAAACTCCATCTTCCAGTGCAGGGTGCACATTCTTACCTCGGGTTCTATGAGCCCAATTACAACTGGGTTTTGCTCATTTAACTTGGTTTTCGATTTCTCTAACAGTTTTTAGTTCTACTTTCCACAGCCGGGAAACATTTTTATCTGAGGTCCACTTGCTACATGAAAATTAAATGAATAAATGTGTGTATACATGTTTTATTACAAAATTAAATCATAAAAAATACAACCAGGTGTAATTATATCTAAAATCATGTAAAGTTGAAAAAATATTTATTTTTTCTTTTCTTTCCAAAACCAAACACTTGGCGATGTTTTTCATAACTAAATCAACACACTTTGGCAGAAATAGTTCAATTATATTTATCTCTTGATTTGCAAATTTCTGAAATTTTATTATTTCGTAAATTTGAATTAAGAAATATGCATACAAAGGGGTACCATACTTAGACACTGCAAAATGCACCTAATTATAAATAATACTTCGGTAAATAGCTCGAAATGAAAAATAACTTAATGAATTTTATACCACATCCATTTGTTTTTATTTTATTATTAAGGAATCGGAATCATTTTCAATTACCAGACTAGTCTTGAAACATTGTGAACAAATGCACTTTGTATTATCAAACCCTCTTCATATCAGCGAAAAAATATTATGTGATCAATTTAATTGTAACCTTCAGAAATAGTACACAGATATTTTCATGAGTAACACATAATAGACATCAAATACTGAAATTATACATTTCACATGATTCCTTAAATTCCGGAGTACTTATAGATTTTTTAAATAATCTGATCCAGACATAATTTTTACTGCTTTAATAATATATTCATAAACAAATTCTACTTTTTTGTAAATGATTCTGATTTGCTTGAAAAAGAGTGCAATAAAAATAAACTCCTCTATGACCATGTTAATGCAAGTATGGTCTTCAAAGTATATTTTGTGCTGTTCCGTTAGAACAGCTGAATCAAACAAAGTAAAAAATCAAAAGCTTCAAGGGGCACTAAGTAGTTGCTGGTAGGCCAGTTGTGGCCTGCAGACCATGGGTTTGATATGCCTGCTTTTGAGAAAGATAAATTTGAATGTAGGTTTTTAGAGATTAGAGATGCGTGCGTAAGCATGCGTCCCATCGCAGAGGTATACATTGGAAAATTCGTACTCTTAAGATTTTAATACAATAGAGGTTTTTAATAATTCGCGGGTTGTCTGGAAAAAAATATATGGGAGGATCAAATACTGCACGAATGAACAATGTTCTTTTTATACCAGAAATGTGAATCCAGGTCGACAACCGGCCTTTAGATTTATAAATTGAATGGAGGCTAGACCATAAGAAACCTTCTCTGTGATCAATTGACAATTATAGTTCATTTCTTTCCCCCGACCTCCATTGAATTTCTTCAAAAGAATCATACACACATACAAAAAGAAAAGTCAATAATTGCTATTTATCTTCAAAGTATGTGAAATAATTTTGATTTAATGCCCTTTTTAGTTTGGCATCCTCTATTAAAGTACAATGCACTACAATTAAAGTACATTGTTATCTTAAGTAACAAATGTGTTGAACCATATCTAGAAAATTTTCAGAAGCATTTCTTTTCTTCATTATTTGGATATAACAAAATATATTATTAAAGAAAACATTCATATACAAAACAAAGTTTTTTAATATTCCACAATTTTATATTTTATCAAAATATGTGAGATAATTTTGGTTTGAACTTTTCTCAATTTGGCGCCCCTAGGCCTCGGCGCCTGGGGTTAACGCCCCCCTTAGCTATGCCACTGGTTGCCATGGAAAAAAGGATGGCATTTGAAAATTATACTTTAGCATTTTTAAAAAATGTATATTGGTGATTCTCAAAATAGGAGACTATTTCAAAAGAAAAATCTTTAAAAAATTACTGTTAGCAAAATTTCTGAAAAAAATAGGTGTTGTTAATATAGTATTAGTTATACTTTACAAGTAGTCAGCAGAGCTAAATATTTAAAAACTAACTTAAAAAAAAATAATTAGTATTTTTTGAGCCATGCTAATGACAAAACAAATTGCATGGAATAAATATATTAAATTTTTTTTATTTTCTTCCTGTTTAAATATTTTTTCTATATTTATTAGCCTTCCTTTTCAGCAAATGGTTTCCATTTTTACATATATATGCATAAAGAGAATAAAAACATTACCAAAGAGCAAAACTTTGTTTACATGAGCAACATTCTGACACTAACAATATAAGAAGCTGTCTTAGTTATTTTCCTACACATTTAATGCATATTTTAGGGATAATAAATGTAATACCTAAATTTATATGTAAAATTAAACTTTATAAAGGATACAATATAAGCACTGGTTACATGTATGTACATAGGAGTCTTTAGCATGGACAGAAAAACCATGCTAATGACACTGATATTTGTCCATGCTAATGACAAATTTTAATTTAAATAAGATTATGAGCCATAATATAATCACAATGCAATAGTCCTTTCTGGGGCTTTTTAAAACACAAAAGGTCTATGCAAATAAGTAAAATAAAAATTTTAACTATAAAATAAACATGAAAATTATTATCCATTCTAATGACATACAATTGATGTACGCCCCTAATATTCAACTTCTTTTCTTAAATTACAATACATGCTTCTATTTTCTGGCTGGGATAAAATGGCTACTTGTTGCCATGGAGAAACTTTATATTTTCAAACTATTTTCATATGTGAAAATGAAATTTTGATTAATAACCAGCTGTTATAGTATGACCTTGTTTTGAATATAGAATATGGAGGACAAACTTTAATTATTTTTTTATGTACTATAATTTTATTTTTAAAATGAAATTTATTGGATAAATCCTCTCCTTGATTAATTTAATGAAAGAATAGCATTTGTTTTATTTTATAAACATGATATTAACTCTTGAAAAATGCTAGTATACACAAGGCACAGCTGCTGTGGACATCCATGCTAATGACATTTTGAACATTTATTCTGCTATTTTAAGGTGTTTTTAACAAAAAAGTGAGTAATTTTTGAGTACAAATAATGAATAATATTTAGACAAACATATCTAAATATAAAAACATGACAGAAAACCTCTCAAATTTTTTTGTATGCCGAAAGACATAAATTGTCCCCTATTTTGAGAATCACTCATATATAATTGAGGCAAGTCAGATGCGCTTTTAGTTACAGAGTTCCAAAATCTGAAAAACATGTCATATTTAAACCCAACATTCAAGCTGCCTTTATTTCTTGCAGCAACAACATTTTAAATGATTCTTCTGCCAATTTTTTATTGTATTACTGTGCTTCTCAAAAAAGTAAACTTGATTGATGTAAGTAGCTTTAAAAACATTAAATGTTTTTTAAACATATCCCATCTTTGTAGTCAATATTTGTTTGCTTCTCAAAACTTCTGGCCCTGATTTTCTATTTCTTAACATATATTTGTATATATAAGTTGATATTTTTATATTTTATGACACCAAAATATATTTTATATTTTGAGGACAGTTATTTAGTTTTAAAATCTGAAAAATTCACAACATATTCTGTATTTCGTTTATTCTGACAAAATAGATATATAATTATTTCACTACTATTGAAAAAAATTATTTTTTTTCACATTTATTGATAAAATGCAGTAGGTTTACAACTTTTTATACTTTTATATATATCTTGAAATAAATATTTTAATTTTTTTATGATTTTTCATATATTTGATATAGAATCATTTATTTCAATTCTGCTTCACAACTCATTTTAATCCACACAATCCCATCCTTTCTCACACAAGAAACAACTATACATTTATAACTAAATAAATTGCATAAAAAGAATAATAAATTTGTCTTTTTCATATATAAATTTTTAAATCATTATACATAAAATACTTTAAATTTAAAACCGTCATCAACAAATATCAGAGTACAAAATTCTAAAAAACCAAGAATCTCATCTCTTGCTTTATTTATCACTATTGCATAGTAAAAGAATCTAGGTCATCAAAACTATAATTCTGTGGAATAATTTTCACCTCATGATAACAGAAAAAACATGTTTTACAGAAAGCTTAGATTTAGGAAAGAAGTACTAACAAAACACATAAATTGCACAGCAAAACAAGCAATGTTTTTGTCAGCTACTACATTCAATTTTCTTTAAGAGCCTACACCAAATAAACAGACGAGAATACCAATGTTAAACCTATGGTAGGAACCTTTACAGATTTCAAGCTTATGTTTTAATATTTTTAAATATTTTTTTTTTTGTATAAGATAATTGGGTACTTACATATTAACGCCACTGCAGTAAAAGTTGTGGTAATGTGCCTATAAAGAGTAATCCTTGTTGCTTTCTTGTTTGCTGGTTTTGATGTTTATCTTTAATGTTTTTTTAGTGCTTTACTGTTTTAGTGCTCTTTTTTGACGCCATTTTTTGTGCATGTATGAGCAACAAGATTGTTCTTTATTAGTACATTAACACAATTTCTGCTACAGTGGCATTAATACGCAAGTACGGATAGTTGAGTTCAGCATTTAATATAGTATAATTTTACTTTTTGGTATTTTGGCTTCAGTTTTATTTTCAGAACCAATTAGGCTCGAGTTCACCATTTGACAAGTGTTTTTTTAAGTCAAATGTGCGTAATGTCAGTCAATTTTGTCATCTCTGAGTGAAATTGTGAAATATTTATAGCGTTGTGTTCTTGAGAAGGAAATGAATTACGATTACAATACTGCAAGTAAACATGCCATGGAGTGCATAAAGCATCATCTATGTAATAAAAGCTTAAGTCATGAGACTATCATCAAAAGTTTCAGGCTGACCACATTTTTTTATGCGCCAAACAGCATTGTCGGCACTTTTATGTTAGTCAGGCGCAGGTGATAAATTGCCAAATATTCTTCCACTGCCATCATTTCATTTAAAATATAAATCTATCACTCATTATATTTGAAATACATATATGAAATATATTTAAAAGGCAGATATTTAAATCAACTAATTTAAAATTCAATAAATAAATAAAGGTATTTTTCCAGTATAAGCCATTGGCAATAAAATTAATAATAAAAAAGAAATAGCATTTTACTTTTTGGAAATCCATGGCCTATTTTGTATACATAGGCATTTTTTTCATATGTATACAGTTTTTTTAATCTAAAGACGCCATTACTCTGTTTTTATATAGCAAGAGAAGTAATTCGCATATAAACAAATAATGTATATGTACCCTTATATATATACAGGGCTTGAAATTCAATTTTTCGAAGGAGGGGAGTCTCCCTACTAACAGTTATAAATGGAGGAGAGTTTGGCTGTTTGGGAGGGAGAAAAAAATTTAAAACCCGCCATTATTTTATGTGCTATTTAAAGAATTACCAGAATACAGACATAAAAAAATATCACTGAAGCAATTTTTATCAACCATTCAGAATAATTATGCGAAATGTGTAAACAAATTTTTATACTGTCTAGTTTTTACTATTGGTAAATTCCCTCCCGGTGCTAATTACTTTTTGTCACAATTCTAATTATTGTTTTAATAATAATTAATAAAACTTCTAATTAATTTAATAAACTTATATTTATAATTTATAATTAATTGTTATAACCAATGTTATTTTTCTGTATATTAAATGTGCAAGATACAAATTTAATCATAAAATAATACTTATTTGAGTGTAGAAAATAAGAAGTATCACTATTGTTTGCATTTCTTTAAAAAAGGGGGCAAGTCAAATTCATCGAAAAAGACTTTCTTAAAAAATGAATTCTTTGTTGAGTAAAGGGATACTTTTTGTTTAATGAATGGCTGCTTTCAGGAATTGCACTCACTGAGAAAGATTTGGAGCTGTCAAAGCGCGATCACACACACTGTGTAAATGAAACATTAAGCTCAACATGCAGCATTGGCTGCAGCTGCTTCGCGAAAAACGCCGTGCGATTGAGATTTCAAATGCGAAACATTAGCTGAAACTTTTTCCATTCCAAGTGGAAAATGTTGCGTGCAGCGCGTAATCTGACCAATAGCGTACAAGCAGATTGTCTGCGTCACTCCTTTGAATGGCCGTCTAAATCAAGATAACGGCTGTCAGTGTATATGGACGCTCGTTTGTATAGAAAACAAATAAAGTATTTAAGATCTAAACGCAAGAAATGGTTTTTTATGCGTCAAAAAAACTTCACATTAAAAAAATATTTAATTGAATTCATTGCGGGACAATGATATAAGGATCCTTCGGCACTTAAAAATAGCAAAATCCAAATACCGTCGCCATGAATTTTCGATGATTACAAGCTGCGAATGTTCTAAGTAGTAAGTAAATATTTATAAAATTTAGAAGTATTTTTAACTATTATTCTTACATTTTGTTTAACAATAAGTTTAATTGCAATGTTAAGGAGTTTTGAATATATTTTTACTGTTTATGAAATTTGATTGTATTTTGTACATACTTGTCGCCAAATTCGCCAATGTTTAGTAAACAAAGTACTTTCTTTCATCTTGAATATATAATTACACAAAAATATTAGTTGAATGCTTCTGTCAGCTTTATAAATCAAACAATACATCCGATTATTCATTTTTTTGGTGTACCCTATTTTTAAAAACATTGTACTAATTATCGTTTTACCTTTTATGCATGTCATATGTCGTGTTAAATTATATTGGTTGACTAATCGTAATACCAACAAATTAATTAACTGGAAAACATTTATCAGCTATACTGCTTAAATCTCTTGCTAAACAATGTTTTGAAGTTTTATTTGATGAATTACTTGTCTAAACATTGACTTTATTTCTTTATTATGCATATCGATAAAGTTATTTTCATATGGATTATTGTAAAACATTAAAAATGAAAATTAATGAAAAAGACGTCTACATAATATGGCGATAATATTATTATTTTTAAAAATTTAATTATAAATATTTGGAGATTTTTTTTGATGGGGACAAAGTGAATTGCATTATTTTCATTATCTAATTCTGAGGTATTTACACTGTTTGTGTTAGTAACATGAAGATGCCGTGGGATATCCCTTGTCATTCCTTGTTTCCTGTTTTAAGTCCTTTTTCAAAAATAATGGAATTATATCTGGTGTCTTTTGCTAATTATATAATAATATTTTAAAATGATAAGAATTATGTTTAGAAGATTTTTGTCAGTGATGGAATGCAAATAACACATTTATTATTTTTAGAAATATGAAAATCAACAAAACACCATCAAAGCACATAAAAAGTAAAAATACAAAAATCTCTTAACATTGCATTTAATCTTATTGTTAAATAAAATGCAAGATTATAAAACTTTTAAATTTTATAAAAAAAAATATTTACTTACACAATTGATTTTAAACATCTATAAACACTAATATAATATAAACTAATGTTTCAAATATATATATTATTTGAAACTATTTCAACATTTATAAATTATTTATTAATTTATATTATTAACAGTGCATAACATTTTATCTGATAACCTTCAATCTATTACTAGTTTGGTAAAAAACAATTTTCCTTATTTAATGGCAGAAACTTAGTAGTTAAAAGGCGAAAAATATCTTTCCTAAATCATGGAGCAAACTACTTTCAAGAAAAAGGGTTATGCTGTCATAATATGATATACTTCAACACATGAAAATTAATTAAATTTGTAATTAAAAATCTCAGTAAAAAAGCGAGATGCTTGGCAGAAAGAAAGGAAAAAAAAAATATAAATATATTTTATCAAGATATATGTATTTATATTTTAATAAAATATAAATATATTTTATTAAGAATTCCTCCTAAAGGTGGAATTCCACTTTTCCTAAAGAAATTTTGGGCTTTCTCTAGATTGATGCAAAAATGCAAAGAAAAACTTTGGAAGGATAATAAGGGAGCGGGAGGGGGAATGCCTGAAAAATTTAGTAATTTGACATTTTGTCTATTTAAATGCTTGGAGTTTGTTCTTGAGTTATTGTGCAAAAGAGATATAACATGAAAGGTGAGCTTATATCATATAAGCATCTGAAAGTCGTGTAAAAAAATCATTCAGGAAAGATGCTTAGAGTAACTACTCTAAATACCTTTCATGGGTTTTTTTTTTTTTTTTTTTTTTTTTTTTTTTTTTATTATAACAATTCAAAGTGAAAGGAAATTTTTCTTGGAATAGAATATTTTGTGCTAATTATAAACACTTCTGGATAATTTCTGTGATACCTTTTTCGAGATGTATTTCTGAAGCAAACATCAATTTAGTGAAGAGAATTTTTTTTAAGAAAGGGGGGAGAGAGACTTAACAGCTAAACCATTAAAGACTGTACTTCAATCACAGATAAATCAGATTTATTTGGATTTATCCCTTTAGCATTGTTAATACTTCATAGATATATATATATAAATAAAAAAAACCAATCATATGCGCAATTATATTTAATTTTATTGCATAGGTAGCTATTAAAATGATACTTAAATTTAAAAAGTCTCACACACTGTATTGATGGAAAAAAATTTCCACCTTTTTTCTCATTTCCCACTTCATGCCTGATATATATTATATATAACAAGAGTCTGTCCAGACTTTTTTCACAGGGTTCTGTTTTTGTGAAATTGTGAAGTTTTCTTATATTTGTGAAAATTCAGTCATAATTTTGTGAATTTTAAATTATCGAAATCTTCAGGTTCTATCCTTCATGTATGAAAAAGCTAAGTAATATGATGTTTGATGAGTTCAGCTGTTTATTTACAGGCCACTTTTTATTTTTAAATGATTAAATTTGTGAAAAGTTCAGTTTGAAGGTGAAAAAATTCTGTAAAAGCTCTATTTAAAAATAATTTTGTGAAATGTCCTATTTCAAGATAAAATATTTTGTGAAGGGTCCTGTTTGGTGATTAAAAAAAAATTATGAAGGGTGCAGTTTGAGGATAAATTATTTTGAGTCCTTTAAAGGAAATAAAATTTTCCTAAACTTATTCCTGTATAAATATATAGTGTATTAAAATATATATCAATGAAAAAAGCATGAAATTTCTTTAAATTTAATAAAATCCATCCAAAATTTATTACATTTAAAGAAAAACATTGAAAAATTATATATTGACTTAAAAATCAACATATACACTCGCATTTTTTAAAAGTAAATTTAAGTACATATTTTATCCTTAAAAAACAATTTTAACCATTTATACCATTTATTTTTCTTTTCCTGAACGAATTTTTACGAACTTTTGGAGTTAAAATAAGAATAGAACGCCAAAGTATGGGGGAAGGGGGTGCTAAAACTTATTGAGTATTTGCAATGTTAAAAAAAAAAAAAAAAAAAAAAAAAAAAAAAAAAAAATCTAAGTATAATTAAAGGGTTACTTAATCACACGAAAAGACTCAATTTCTAGTGCTAATTCAATGGGAGAAATTTACAAAAATATCTGTAATTATATCTTTAAAGTATCCATATAATTTATGAAAATAATATGGTTGCATTTAAATTTTTTTATTGTGTAGCTGAGTTCAATTTGTACAAAAGGCCGCTTTTTCAATTTTGATTGCAGATATATAAATATATATTTCATATAATATATATTTTATATAATATATATTTTATGAGAATATTTTCATTTTCGAAACCGGTTTCGAAAATGTAAGTGCTCCCATGGAAAATATTTGTAAACAAAATTAAAAAACGATCCTTGTACACATCGTTTTGAGCTATTCAATGCAAAATAATAATAATAAATAAAATAAAAATAGATTTTGAAATGCAACAAGCTATCTTTATAAATTTCTTCCATAAGATTAGCATTAGCGAATGAGTCTTTTTGCTTGAATGAAGTAGTTTCTTAATGATTTAATGTAACAATATCTCAATTTCCAGTTTTTTCGAACAAAATGTTGTGACATCCTAGTTCCCCCTCGTCCCCCTTAAAAAATAATAATAATTCATTTTTAATTATTGCCGCTATTAGAGGAACTCAAACTTTTTTTATTTTACTCATAACTTTAGATGCCGTGTGGGCGATAAACAATTTTCTGTTGTAAACTTCTTGCTGAGTTTTGACGAAACTTTCTACGCATCATCCAGTAACCCTTTCGCGGCTGACCCCACCTCTTTTGCATCAGAAAAAGTTGTGTGTTGTGCTTAAAGCTTCACCTATTTCCCAATGTGATCGCGCCTTCAGAAGCTGATTTTAGAGCAGCAAAGAAAAAAAATATATATTGAAGCAGGGAAATTAGTTTGTTGAACAGTTGTTTCTGTGATGAAATTTGTCGTTTTTTCGCGATCTTTTAACAATACTTGCCGTTTTTAGCAAACTTTTACGAAATCACGCATCTTGTGTAACGTGTAATAGCTGTTTTTTTGTGTGTCATCTCCGATCGGTTGCATAATTTACGCGCAATAGCGCGTCCGCGGCATCACTGTTTCATAATTTTTGGAATTGAATGCGTTATATTTGTGTGTGGGGGGGGGGAGGGGAAATACCGAACAGAGTCACATCTATTTCGCCGCGGAAAATAGAACGAAACTCGTCAATCGATTGCAGGAAAAAAATTGCGAAATTTGTCACTCTGTCGCAAAAAAAATTGTGATTTTCAATGATTTTTCGCTGTAAAAAAACTCGCAAAATGTGTCGATTACTCGCACGAAAAATGTCATAAAATTCGCAAAACGGTCGTGGAAGTTGATCATAGTTTCAAAATGCAAAATTATTTGGGCGAGAGCCTCCCGTCCACGTTATTCTTTTGGGCGAGATTTCAAAATTTTGGGCCCGAATCCCGCCACCCCGCCCTGAAATTCAAGTCCTGATATATATTTATTTTTGTATAAATAAAAATAAAAATGAAAGTTCATCAGGTTTGTTGACATAACTATTTATATATTTTATCAAAGCATTTCATTTTCTGAAGCCCAAATTTTGTCAAACTTAAAAAAAAAAAAAAAAAAAAAAAAAAAAAAAAAAAAAAAAAATGCTAAAATACTTGTACTTAAAAAGTACCCAAATAAATAATTAATCATAATAATAATAATATAAACTAAAATATTTTTTTTCAATATCAAAAAAAGTGTTTCTAATTTACATTTAAATAAACACAAATTCTACGATAACTTCAATTGAAATTAGGTTGATAGCTTAATATCTCACTTCATAAAGTAAACAAACACAAGAGATTCATTAAAAAAAATTAAACGAAGAAGGTAACCATTCGTAAAGTTCGTAATTTGTAAGCAAGTTCTCCTACAATGAATGGACAATATCCATGATATCATAGTAGGTAATTCAGCGGAGCAAATGTTTGTTTATGGCTTGCATTCACCAGAATTTTATTTTGCTATTTCTCTTAGTTATGTTACTTTATTGTCATGTTCAAGTACTTAGAAATTAAATTAATAAAAACAAAAGGCTACATATTTATTATTTAGTTATTCAATAATTAAAAAATTATAGATGCATGATTTGTAAAATTTATATAAATTAATTAATACTATAAAATAACATTGAAGTATAAGCATGTTTAAGTAAAATAAGTATAATTTAGATAATTTATTAACAAATCTCAGTTTAAACATATGAAATTCTTTTACAGCCATGGAAATTAAGTGGTATTTTTCAAAAAAGACTAAATGCATAACAACAAAAAGTGTATGAAATATTATTAAGAACGCAAAGAATTCTTCACTTCTTTATCACAATCACTTGATTTGGGGAAGGATTGAGGAAGTAAATTAATTTAAGAATGAAAGTAATATGATGCAAGGCTTAGCATACATTTACGGAGACAAAACTGGTCGCCAGAAGCAGATAATATTATCATAATCATAATGAAACTTTAAGTGTTCTGATGGCCAATGTGTGATAAGCCTGATATTGTACATTGAAACAGAATTTTCTTCAGTCCATTACAATTGTCTGTGCCAATCATTTTACAGTTACATGCTTAACCCATTCATGTCTACCATACTATTAATAATGCATGTTTTTCATTGAGCATTATTTTGTTTTAATTACTTTGGTTATTATCTACATGCAGTAAAAGTAGTACATTTCTATGCAATTTGTATAATGAATTTGTTTTGGAACTCAGTAATAATAATAATAAAAGGTTGCTTAGTTTTTTTTTTTTTTTTTTTTTTTTTTTTTTTTTTTTTAAACTTGTAATTTAAAATGCAGATTTCTTTTCTGAACAAATCACGTGTGATAAACAGAAAAAAGCATTAGAAAGTTGTAACACTATGTTTTCCATATGCTCCAAAACTCATCCTTTCAGCCTATGAAAATAAATAGTATGTAAAATAACTAGTTTTATTAGATTTCAGAGAAATACAAATTCATTAGTTATTTATCATATATTTCAGTTAATCTAACTGGATAGTTATTAATATAAAATTAATATTTTTTTCACAAAAGCGGGGAAAAAGGATTAAAAAATATTTTCAGACATCTTACAAAAAACGGTTATATCTTTGATTTATTTTCTTGTAGTGATAAATCAATGTAAAAATATTCACAGTGTTGGCTGATTGTATTTGCATTTTAATTACAAGTTGTAATTTGCAAATGTTAAATATTTATTACATTATTATTTTTAAGAAATATTTTGGTTACTTTTTACATGTAGTAATGTTAGTATGTGTCTGTGCATTCACTATATGACTTCATCAATATTTAGGCATTTAGTAATAATAATAAATATTCGTTTCTTTCTATTTTCATTTTTGCAATTCTTTTCTCAACATTTATTTCTCAATTTAATTAGAAATAAAAGTTACTTTCAAAAAAAAATCATGAGTAATAAATAACAAAAAATATAAAAAATTGTAATAACAGTTAAATCTCGCTGTAATATAATATTTTCTAGACATCTGCGAAAACTCTTCTTTAGCCTACTGTTATATAAATATGAATGAAAAATCACAGAAAACAACAGCATTCATTATGCTTCAGACAATGAAATATTCATTAAACATTAATTAATCTATTAAGATGGCTAATCTTAATGTTATTATGAAAAAGTATTTTTTTTTAGGTTGATTTTTTTTTTAAATCAGGCCAAAAAAGGTTTAAATTAATAAATGCATCAATATCATATATATCTCACAATATATTATAACATCACTTTATACAGGCAAATAAATGTATAAAATATTGTTATCCAGTCAAGTTATTTGAAATAATAAAATAAACTCAACTGTAGGAATAGAACATGCCTAAAAAAACAATTTTTTTAAAGCTACTTACTTCATTGGAGTTTACTTTTTTGAAAAGGGCAATAATAGAATGAAACAATGCCAAAAGAATTATTTCAAAATGTCACTGCAGCAAGAAATTATGACAGTTTGAATATTGGTCAAATACAGTAGATTTCCTCAAATCTGCACAGCTTAGGACCAGAGGTTTTGCAGCTATTAGAATTTTACGGATTATTTACTTTACATTTTTTAAACAGTAATTTGAATGTAATTAATAATGCAATTCAAGCTATAACGAATGCTTACAATATAATAAAATATTAAAATAAGTAACAAACTAAAATATAAAAAATTTAGACAATTTTTAAAATAATTAAAATATTTAAAATAAAGGTCACGTTAATAATCATTAACGTATGATTACATATTCATTATAAAGACTAAATGTATTTTTGTTAAATTATTCAATGAAACTTGCCTCATAAAAATACATTACTGATTCACATCAAAATCGTAAAATAAGGAACTTTAGTTTCAGGTTTAGCCAAACTTAATAAGCAAAACAGATTGATTAATACATAAATATGTTTGGTTACAAGATTGTGATAATTAGTGATAATCAGCAATATCTTGAATTTTTTTAGAAATAGATTTATTCTTTCATCATGAAAAAACATAAATTCAGAAATAATTAACAAAAATTACAAACTAAAAAATAAATGGAACTGATATAAAGCTAAAATAGTCAAGTTTTGTCCCTATATCTGAATTGAATGTTTCATTGCTTACATCTGTATATTATGTGTGGATTTTAGAAAGGGTTACAAATTTAAGGGAGTCTACTGTATGACATTTTTCAATTTCGGCACACTGTAACTAAAAGTGCATACAACTTGCTTCAATTATATACACTCAAAGTTCTATAATCCACACAAGTTCAGGCCAAAGGTTGAGCGGATTATGGAATAATGTTGATTATAGAGTATTATAGATTATACCACATTTCATTAAAATTTGATATATATGTGCATTTAAATAAAAATAATTACATATGTTCCGTAATACAACTTGTTTTTTACTGTTAATAAAATAAAAGAATTATATAAAAACATAGATGTTTTATTATGATTTTTTTAAAACTTTTTTATAATTTGTTTTTAAAATCATTTTTGGATTATGAATTTGTAAATTTTCTTAACTGTTTATTGCACTATTTACATTCGTAAAGTAACACAAATTATAGAAATTTGCGAATTATCAATCCTTGACTGTATACAATTTTTAAAAGTGCCAATGCATACTTTCAAATGCTATATCTTTTTCCATGGCAACTGGAATGTGCAAGCTGTTATTGGCCTTTAAAAATGGGGAAAAAACGGCAAAAATGAATCTTTCTGTGACCTTGCGGCAAAAACTTGCCATGGATTTTCATCTATTATACAAAGTTCAATCCTCTTATATTCCAGATATAAAAAGAATTTGTTGCAAGTTATATGCGCAAAGAACTGTGAGTCACAACAATTCCCTTGTCTTAAAAAAACACTCAATTTTTTGAGTGATAACTTTTGGGGGCCCTTAAAAAATGAACAACTTAACTTTGGAACAAAAAATTCTTTATTTAGTCTTTTAATAAGATAAGATAACTGGTAATTTTTTGGAGAAAATCTGAGATGTCGTGAATTACAGGTGCATCACTCTCTCAGATTCTTGCTCCTAAAAGTGATAAATAACATTAATTTGTTAAAACTAATAATTAGTAAATAATATCATAAGTAAGAAAGAATCAGAAATAAGAAAGAATCAGAAATATCATAAGAAATGGCAATCAATGCAATAATAATTCTAAAACAACAATTTAGCACACATTGATTAAATGCATCAAGTTTGCAATTTATATTATGAATATGTACAAATGCAATATAATTACTTATTTAGGATATAGATAACTAAAATGGCATGTTAAACAAGATCTCAGTCACGCTTGTAAGTTAGCAAAAAGCTAGGAGTTAGAATCAGCCATCTTTGGTCATTTTAATTATGCATCGAACAATTATTTGTGAAGAAATCCAAAATGATTTCATTTGTATTGGAAAGGTTGAATACGGATTTGGTTGTTGATTAAAAAGCTGTTTTATTACACAAAAAACAATCTCTAGCTGTTTTATCAGAGTTGAGTTTCTTTAGGGAGAAGCCAATTTCTTCCAGAACTGTAGAAGGAACTTGCCAACTCAGATATGTGATAGTTTCTTTGAATTTGAATATTTAAATAGGCACTCATGGTGATTGGGAATCGATTCTTATGCAAGAGGGTCACTCCATTTCAAGTGGTCCAGCACTGGTCGCTCGACTATTTTTAAAAAATCTGAAATTTTTTGTACAACAACCCTAACATGAAGGAAGTTCAAAATGACCGTTATTTTAATTTTACTATTATTTGTTTGTGCATGGCGTCCACCTTTGTTTCATCGTGTCCAGCGATTTTCTCAGATACTGGGATACACAAAATTGCAAATATCCCGTCTTTTATTTTCCCAATTGAAATGGGGTTTGCAGCATTTTGTTCAGAATAAAATAGGCTAAATATAGTGGTAGAAAAATTTTGAAAATAAAATTTTTACAAGTGAAATTTTAGCACAAAATTTAAGATTTTTTCCAAAATCTATCCGTTTGCAAGAGGAAATTTTTCATGCAAGTGAAACTGTCAACCTTACACAATTTTTTCTACAAATAGGTCAAAAGTGCGTGTACTCATACACCTAGTCCCAAATCTGGGAGTTGATTTCCCTTTGCGAAAAAAATTCGAAATTCGTCAAAAATTTCAAAATTTGCACTTTTTAGGCTTTGGTATCTCTGGTGGGGCACGAGATAAAAATCTGAAATTCTGGCCTTTGATAGTATTGTGTAGTAGTGTTCTGTACAAAAAATTTCTAGAAGGAGATTTGACTACAAGCTGAGATATGACATGGACAATATGAGAAAACAATACTGCCAAACTATTGTAACCTACTATGTAATTGTTCAACAATTTTTTCTACAAATAGGTCAAAAGTGTGTGTACTCATACACCAAGTCTCAGATCTGGGAGTTGATTTCTCTTTGCAAAAAAAATTCTGAAATTCGTCGAAAATTTCAAAAATTGCACTTTTTAGGCTTTAATATCTCTGGTGGAGCACGAGATAAAAATCTGAAATTCTGGCCTTTGATAGTATTGTGTAGTAGTGTTATGTACAAAAAATTTCAAGAAGGAGATTTGACTACAAGCTGAGATACGATATGGAATATACGACATTAAAATCTTTCGTAAATTTAGTTTAAAAAATCAGGAATTTATTAAAATAGACAAAAGAACAAATATGAGAAATAAATAAAATAAAAAACATTAATCATAGTGATGTCATAAATAAGTAAAAAAAAAAAAAAAAAAAAAAAAGATTTTATAATTTTAGTTATTTTTTTAATGCCATTTTCATAATTACTCTGCAAAAAAGATCGATATTATAGAATTAACAGTAGATGCATATGTGGTACCGCCATCTACTGGAGAAATCTAGAAAGGTTTAAGATTTTTTTCATACTGCAATGCTCCATTAATCAGAGTTCAAATGTAATAACTTTAATATCTCTTTTATGTTTTTTACAATCTTATAATTACAATTTAATGAAAAAAATAATAAATGATTAAATATAGCGTCTAAGAAAACATTTTCTTTCATTAAAAGTAAATAACTTTCCAAAACAGTTCAAATTGTATTTGTTAAATACTTCTTGAATAAATATAATAAATAAAATAATATAATTATTAAATGTAGCATTATTTATTCTGTAAAAAAGAGTGTGTATGATATATAATACTAAATAAACAGACAAGGAAAATATTAAATACAATGCAAAATAATTTGAATTTTGATATAAAATAATTTGAAATTTGAAATTTATGTCATGAAGGAGACATTTTTATAGACTTTTGCTTTCGTGAATTACAGGACTTTGCGGATTACAGGTTCGGAGATTAGCACTGCTCTACAGTAGTAAATCTAAAACCATAGTTTTATACACATTTACTAAGTGCATAACATCAGTTGGAAAGTTATAGCAATGCAATGCAATGATATATTCATATATAAAACATTAAAGTTGGTGTATGAGTATTATTGGCACAGCTGTATCTGATCTTTATTGGAAAATATGTATGCTTTATTTTTCATCTTTAAATACCATAAAATAATTAAATGATAAGCAACATATTAAGTTATAATAAAAGAATATGGTTAGTACAAAACAGTTTGTTAAAAAAAAATATAGCATTTGTGAGTAGAATTTTTTTGTTCATAATATATTCATAACTCATAAAAATTTTTAGAACCTGCGACTTGTGTCATTTCTGAAGTGATTCAGGGAATGAATACAAAACTTTAAATGTTGACTTATTTTTATTTTATACAGTGTTATAAATACCACATGAAATAAAAGCCTTTAAAATCATCAATAACTGGTATTGAATTGATAACAAAGTAGGGTAACATCCCCAGTAAGTGGCACTTTAAGAAATTTTCTTTAAACTTACTACTTCAATTTTCATTACCAAGAAATAAAATATTTACTTGCACATATTTTTAAATCAAAGAATGCATATCTGTGCATCTATTTTGCCCACTAAAACAAAAATTTTCGAAAAAGTATTTTTTTAAAAATACATTTATAAAAAGTAGATGTAATCACCAGTTTGGCACCTAGAAAACCAATGTATGACGCCTTGTGATCCAGTAATTGGCACATGTTTATATAAAAAAAACTTTATATTTTGCATTGGGTTTAATCGCTTTAAATGAATTTGCTATAGATGAAGATGCTATATTTCAGATTTTTGAGAGAAAAAAATCAGTATATTAGCCTGAAATGTGAACATTTTAAAACAATACAATATATTTATATTAATACCCAGTCATTGTCATGCTGTCCGCAGTGATTGACATACAAAGCTTTAATGGAATCCATTTACTGATAATATTTCATATTTTCAAATAAAAACAACTGATAAATAAATTTAGTCTAAAACTTTAAAAGTACTGCCAAAATAAGTGGTTTAATCTCAAATCTTGCAATTTCCTAGTAATTGGAATAAGTGCCAATTAGTTCTTAATTATTTAATTCTACTTGGAACTAGCAAAATTGAAGCACCATTAATTGGCATCTACCATTAATTCAGAAATCCAAATATTTGTGTCAAAAATACTTTTATACAATTAAAGTAACTCTTTTCATCTAAACAAAACTGTTGTTGATTAAAATTTAAAATATATTATAAATCAGATAATAATGAATTGAAAAGCATGCCTTTCTTGAGCCAGAAAAGAAGCATTTGCAACAAAAATGGCTAATTTGAGCAAACCATAATTGTTTCTATTTCCTAGGCATTATTGTCATCTTGTAACATAAATCAAAGTTATAATCTTTAAAGTAAATGAGCATATAACTGGTATATGGTCTTACATTTTTAAAAGACCGGATATAAATCTTATTTTGGACATGTTTTTAGGATGTGCCAATCATTGGTGCATGCCAATTACTGGGGATGTTACCCTATATATTAGCAAAGTTCAGGAATCTCAAAATTTTAACATTATAGTGGATATAAATTAGGATTCAACAACAGAAACAATCACCTAATTGAGTTCATGTATGATATTTCAGTATTAGTTAAAACTTGATTTGCAATACAAATGCAATTGAATTGCCGAGTCCTATCTTTGTGAAAAACATTATAAAACATCCTTTTAACAGTTTATTTGTAGGTTTGCCATTATACATTTAAATACTCCCACTACTACATGTTTATCACATTTTTTTAATGAATGCAATGAAATAAGTATGGCATAGAAACAACATGCATTATAAAATATTAATTTTATGAGCTTGTTCTGATTAAAAGGAAAAAAAATGTAGGCTACATTATACTAAACAATTTGTGTCACATAATAAATACCATAATAAAATAAGCATATTCCAAAATAATGACTAGATGAAGAATGCTGCAGTGATGCATTTCAATATCGGATAAGTTTTGTTTCCATAGCAACAAAACTGAAAAGACAGTCTCAAATAGACTTTATTTTGAGATTGAAACAAATTTAATTAATTTAATTTTCTTTTTAATTCATAAAATTTCTTAGCTGATTTTCATTATAAATAAATCATAAAATATTAATTTTATGAGCTTGTTCTGATTAAAAGGAAAAAAAATGAAGGTTACATTATACTAAACAATTTGTGTCACATAATAAATACCTCTGCAGCTGACTTTATAATGGTAACTAGAGATCTGCACAGGCTGGCCTGAGCCTGCCTCCCCCCCCCCCCCACCTCTATTTTTGTTCAAGACTCTTGCATTGGGCCTAACTTTTTTTTTTCTGTACAAAGCTGGGATTTGTTTCCTTCATAGTCTTCATGGTCCAAAGTTTTCATTTCTATTTTTGATATAGCCCGTGTGAAAATCATTCTCTCCACACAGCCTAATTCATTTAAAAATCAATAAAATAAGTCCAGGTGAAAAAAAATTTCGCAAAAAATGCATACATTTTTAAATTGCCATTATTCTACAATTAAATTTTTTCCTTTTTAAATAATTATCGATTGTTACGCTTATTAATATAATTAACAAGGAAGGTCTGCATACAGGGCATACTCAGAAAATTTTGAAAAAATTACCACTAAAACTATTATGAATGTAATAAAGGATCACTTAAATTTAGCAGCGGAATAACAGTAGAAACTTTGTAAAAAAATAAAATACTTTCAAATATTTGGCGTAAAAAGATGAAAGCATCACGCGATTTGGCAAGCAGCCTTTTTTCTCTCCAAAAACAAACAATTTTCATGCTACTGAAAATTGTTTGTTAATAGATTTTTAGAATGCTTGTAAATGGTATTTGATGAATTTAAACTAAAACAATGAGAGATTTTAGTATATTATTACATTGTATTACACATACATATATTGCTTGTTGTAGCAAATATTTAATTTTAATACTGTAAAAATAATTATATATACATGAAAAATATATTTTCATAGATTTAAGCGTATTGCAAAATAACGACTAGATGAAGAATGCTGCAGTGATGCATTTCAATATCGGATAAGTTTTGTTTCCATAGCAACAAAACTGAAAAGACAGTCTCAAATAGACTTTATTTTGAGATTGAAACAAATTTAATTAATTTAATTTTCTTTTTAATTCATAAAATTTCTTAGCTGATTTTCATTATAAATATATATACATGACAAAACAAACTAAAACCAAAAAATGTAAGTTTATTTAAATAAAAATTTTTAAAAATAGTTCAACATGAAACATTTTTACCTTCAAAAGTATTAGACAAAAAAAGTATTTTTTGAAATTTTAAATTGTCGTCAACAGGCGATAAATTGTCAAATAAAAGAAATGTTCATAATTTTTTTAAGAATGTTCCATTGGGGCGCTGCCGAAATTTTTTTTATAAACATATGTATCCACGTGAGATGAACATTCTGTAATTTTTTCTGAATTTTTTGATTATGCCTGTATGGAGACCTTCCTTGTAAGTTAAAATACAGCAGACTCCCTCAAATCCGCAAAGCTTGGGACCAGGGGTTGTGCAGATTTTAGAATTTTGCGGATTTCTGGTCATTGATTTGTTTACATTTTTGAAACATTAATTTAATTGGTAGTTAAGCATTGTTTTCAATGCATTTAATAAATTGAAACATTAAAATAATTTAGTAAAACGTTTAAATAAATAAATAATTAAAAACCAAGTTATTACAAATATTAATTAAAATAAAATTTTAGAAAAAAATAAAATAAATAATTAAGATGCAATACTAAAGATAAATAATGATGAGGAAAAATCATTATTTCTTATTAAAAAAATATTTGCTTTTGTTAATTAACAAAAAAAGCTTGATTAGTTAAAAAATATTAATTTTATACAGCAAAAATTATGCTGCAACTACGATACGATTGTAATTATTTCGAATAAATATCGAACATCGTAATTAGTAAACCGGATGTAAATCTCAAATTCGTTTTGTATCGTAACTAGCAGGAATACGAAAATAGTAATAAAACTATTGAAATAATAATTTTTTATAGCAAAAATTATCCTGCCACGCGAATTGCAAACTCTACAAAACGGTCATTGAAAGTTATATTACTCTGCAACTACGATACGACATTGATTAATTCGATTAAATATCGATCACTGTACGTCTAAAAAACATTATTTAACACTGCAGAATTTAAATTGAAGGACATTGATTTGAATAGCACATTGAATTTTAATTGACATTTAAAAAAAGGAAGAAGGTGAAAAGGATTTAAAAAAATATATAGTTAAAGAATTATTTGTATTGCAATAGCTGCTGACTTCAGCGCCATCTTTAATTTCATTGTTTACATCTAAAAAAATGCGCGGATTTCTGGCATTCGCAGATTTTAGGGACGCGGATTTAAGGGAGTCTACTGTACTGTAAAAAGAGTGAAAAAGAGCCTGACAATGAATCTTGTTTTAAACAAAAAATGTTTTGATCATGCATAATTAAATACTAATATGCAAGAAAAGATATGTAATATATTTACACTGACTAAGAAATGAACTTGTCTATAACACATTTTTTTTTCTTTCTATGCAATTTCATCTTAGAGGATTTTACTTTACACCCTTTTCGATATATTTAACAGTTTGATACATGAAATATGGATTAATAATATTAATAATAACTGAAAAATTTGCATACAAAAAGCAGAAATTCATTAAAAAAATAAATATTGCCGCCAATGGAATTTCTATAAAAATAAAGGTTATAAACATGAAAAAAAAAAAAAAATCAGATGATTATTTTTGGCAGAACTCCTCATACAAAGAAAATTTTTAACCAAATAGATTCAAAAATTAATGTTTTGTAGTTATCCTCTCTGGCCAGACCAATATTTTTTTGTGTGAGTCGGGCTGAACTTTTAATTTTTGTATAGAAATTTTTATGAGTTCCTGAAAGTTTCGACCCATGCAGACCTATATTGGCAAATATAAAAGATTAAAGATTGCATTGCAAGGAAAATAAAATGTTTTAAATGGTAAACATTATTGGTACAGTGCATTTTCTTAGAAAGAGTGCTAAGAAGGTTCAAGTGCTATTTTCTAAATTTAAGAAAACTATAAAATGCTGTCCTTTGTTTTTTTAATCAATGCCACTACAGCACTTACTGGCAAGATATCTAATATTATGAAGATATTCAAATTTCGGGTTCTATTTTTGATTTCTTGAACTGCTTTAATATTTTATGTAATTTTTGATAAATTTATATAAGAACTTCGATTTGCTATCAATTATATAAAAATATTTAAATTTAATATAACAGAATACAACCAAATTCAGTCTACGAGCAACACAAAGTTTTAAATTTAAATCTGAAAAAAAATGCTATTTTGAAATTTAAATTCAAATAATATTCGCTGAAATTACATATAAATAAATAAAATTCTGGTCTCTAAGTAAAACCTTTTTATGATGCTTTAAATGACAATCGGCAGAATGAAAGATGCAAGAATAAAATTTCACGTAGCGACATTATCAAACCGCAAATTATATAATTTTAGTAGAAGATTATAAAAATAAGTATGTTAGCATTAACTTATTTTAGTAAAGAGAGTGAGATTAATAAATTGAAGCTTTAAAAGTTACTTGATATCATAAACATGGCGAGGCATAGGACGCCAACGCAAGAATGAGTTGGGGATTTTTACCTCCTGAAAAGGATAGAATCATTCAAAAGAATGATATCGAGACGCAAGTTCCAATGTAATTGACTAATTACTTATATTATTTAACTATAAAACTGGTACAAAGGCAATATGACCAGTACTTTTTTTTACCACTGATTATAATATTGACTACTAGACAGCCATTAACCGAAACAAGTTTAATAAAGAATCTAAGCTTAATTTTCGTGAGTTATTCAAAATCAAAATTGTCAAATTTTATATCGAAGAGACTATTTAAGTGTTAGATTCGTAAATTTTGGTTGCTTTCTTCTCTTTTTTTTATTAAAAAATATGTTTATTTTGCGAATTGAAATTATTTATGGAATCATTCACTTCTTATGCATGAATTCAACTGCCGTGATTCATTCATTATGTTGGCGTCAGTACTTTGGTAATGAGAGTATTTTTGCGAAAATTGCTAATTTTTAATCCCCTGGAGTTTTGAGACAAAAGCCTCCCTAACGGGTAGTAGCATACGTCTCAGTACTTGACAACCAACCAACCAAATGCTAATTTTTAAAAGCAATTTACTAATCCATACTCTTAATTAAACAACATTAATGGTAAGACTTTTTTTTCGTTTAGTAATTCTTTTATTGAAAATTTTACAACTTATGTTTTGGATCGTATCCTGACACAAAATAATACTATATGTTGCAATTTTAATTTTTACTAATATTCAGCACACAGGTAAACTGTAGGAATCACGGAAAAAAGCGCCCCCGGAAAAAAGTGCACCCACACTAAAAAAGTTATTTAAATATACCAATACTTTTCTGGCACATTTCAGAATTAATGTAAAAACCCTTACTAGTAAGAGAGGGGGGAGAGAGGAGGATCAGGGTCGAAACTAGAGGAGGGCAGAGGGAGCATGCGCCCCGCACTATACCAGGGCAGAAGGAGAAGGGGCCGCCAAATTAAGATCTTGTTTGGTGTGTTTGTTATAAAGAATGCATATATATGGGTGCCAAAATCCATGTTTGCCCCGGACGCAAAAAAGGCTAGTTTCAATGCTGAGAGGGATTCAGAAGCCTCCTTTGAAATAAATGAGAAATGGTCAAAATTACATTGCAAGGTTTCAACAGATCAAATCATGATTTGCTATTATCTCAAGGACACCAAGGAAGAAACCTCTCCTTGCCATTGATTGCCTGGGGAATTTTAGCAGAAGCTTTGAACAATAGGGTCGCATTCATTCAATGTTCCTTAAACTCTCAGAAAAAGTTGGATCAGTCTTGAACAAGGAATCTCATTATAATGTATCGAGGGGGTTGCTGTTGGTGAAAAACCGAAAACACATTTAATTTTTTTTTTTTTCGATTTAGTGCGTTTGGTGAACATATAACCGTAGTTTATAAATTTATCTTTAATATATAGTAGACTCCTTCAAATCTGCACAGCTTGGGACCAGAGGTTGTGCAGATTTTAGAATTTTGTGGATTTCTGGTCATTGCTTTGTTTACATTATTTAAAATAGTATTTTGAATGTAATTAACAATGCAATTTAAATCATAATGAATACTTACAATATATTAAAACATTAAAATAAGTAATAAACTAAAATAATAAATATTTAGATAATTTTTAAAATGATCAAAATATTAAAAACAAAGGTCTAATTAATAATGTATGATTAAGTGTTCATTTCAAAGATAAAAAGTATTTTTCCTAAATTATTCAATGAAAGCTTGCCTCATAAATAATGTACAATACTAATTCACATCAAAATAATAAAACAAGGAAGTTTTATTGCAGGTTTAACCAGACTTAATAACCAAAAAAACTTGATTAATACTTAAATATATTCGGTAAGATTATGATTATCATTGATATCAGCAATATTTTGAATTTTTTTTTTATAAATTTATTCTTCCTTCAAGAAAAATATGTCAGTAATACTAACAAGAATTACAAATTAAAATATCTTTGGAATTGATATAAAAATGAAAAAGCTATCTTCTCCCTATAGCTGAACTGAATGTTTCATTGTTTACATCCGTAAATTATGTGCGGATTTTAGAGAGTTGCAAATTTTAGGTTTGTGGATTTGAGGGAGTCTACTGTATATATAGTATAAACTAATCCTACATAATTGAAAAATATTTTTATTTTCTTAATATATTCTTTTAAAACATACTTCTAAACTATTAATATTATCTATTATTATTTCATTTTATTATTGTATGCTTCATTTAATGGTGTCAGATGTAATACTGTTAAATTGAGTAATTCTAATGGTAATTTTATTTTTAGGGGCATATGTAACGTTTCATTTTAAGGGGGAGGGCATATGATATAGTAAGATATCTCTCGAGGGAGGGGAGTTACAGTATTTTTAATTATTACTGAATTATTTCTTCTCTCGTTTGACTTCAGAGCGAGATTTTTGTTTTATTTTCATTAGCTCGAATCTTAGAATTCAAAACATATTATTCTTATATCGAAATTTCATTTATTTTTGAGTATCATTAATAAAATGAAACAAAACTGATGTACCCATTTGGGTACTCAGAGACTGAAGAGGTTAACATGGTTTCGGTTCAAAATAGTATGCTATCTTTGTTTAGATTATTTATTTTTATGAAAATAGAAAATTATTATTAGAATTACTAAATTAATATAAAATTATTTAATTTATATAGATTCATATAAAACTATAATGATAATTTTAATTTCTATTTAAAAATAGGAGGGAAAAGAAATTAAATAATCCCTATAGTTACCCCCTTTTTGCCACAAAAATAAAATTATTTTGTTGCCATCATTAGAGAATGTTATTAAAATTAGAAAACAAATTACCGTATTTACTCATGTATAGGGTACACCCGTGTATAAGGCGCACCTCTACTTTGCAAGTAAAAATGGCAATTTCTTAAAATCTCGTACAGTCAAAGATCTATAATCCGCACAAGTTGAGGTCGAAGGTTGTGCGGATTATGGAATTTTGCGGGTTATAGAGTATAATGGATTATGCGTCATTTTATCATTCTTAGACAGCATTTTAATTCTATAATTAGTATAATATGGAAAGATAAATATGAAATCTAGTAATTAATTTAATAAGTAATCTAAAAAAAATGCATTTTTAAAGTTATTTTACTTTTTAAAATCGCCCCCTCCCCACTTTATAAAGAATTTGAAATTTTCAAAAAATCCCGAGAAAGCGCCCTCCCTCCCCATTTTCAAAGGCGATTGAGAATGAGAGGAATCATTATAAAATGAATGAATCATGAATCTTTCATGAAATGTGCGTTTTTTCGAGATTTTTAAATTGATTTCATGCTTGTTTTGGCTTTTTTTTTTTTTTTTTTTTTACAAATTGCTCCTTTTTTCTGCGTTTTTTCAACAGATTTTACGTTAAAAAAAAAAAATTAAGTATCAAAATTTATGATTCATTCATTTCATCCTGATTCATTCCTGTAAATTTTGTTGAACGATCGCGGAAAAATCCCGTGTAAGCGCATACAATAGTTAGAGGGGGGCGCCCCCTCTAACTATTGTACTATTTTTCGTCACGTGGGAGGGGGGGGGCGGATTGAGGGTATTTTACAGTATAATATTTAGTTCCCAGCTGGTGCTGTGTTTACTGTTAGGGCGCGCGATGCACACAAAATAGTGCGTTTTCAATGGTTATTTACTCTCCTGAACTTGCACAAACTGAAATAGCTACGAATGAACAGTCGTCAATTCGAACGTTCAGTAAGCTTAGGCACGTTCCGTAATACAGTTTAGTTTTTTACTGTCCATAAAATAAAAGAGTAAATTAAAAAAAAAAAAAATACATGTTTTATTATGATTTTTATTGCATTTTTTATTATTTGTTAAAAAAAATCATTTTTGGATCACGGATTTGTAAAATTTTTTAACTGTTTATTTCATTGTTTACATTTGTAAAGTAACGCGGATTATGGGAAATTGCGGATTATGGGTGCGCGGATTATAGATCCTCGACTGTATATAACGTGCACCATAAATTTGATACGCTAATGAAGAATGACCAAATGAATTTCCGTTAAAAAAAAGTCGAAAGAAGTATTACACCAGACCAGAAAACAAGACAAAAATGCATTTTTAGTCTTCGGGTTGTAAGAGAATGATGGGAAATAGGAATGAGTGATGGTAAAGGGAATTGCTAATTAGCGTTTAGATAATTTCATTAGCTCTGCTGTATAAAAAACATCAAGGAATGAAATAAATATGTAGTAATGCTTCAATTAAGTAACATTTTCCGAGTTTTAATATCTTCTTTGAATAATTACTTGTTTCATATGTATATCGTTCGACAGCATCCAACAGTAAAAAATTATTCCATGTATAAGGCGCACCTAGGAGTTTTGCCCTAATTTTTTGGGAAAAAAGTGTGCCTTATACACGAGTAAATACAGTATATCTTGAAAATTAATTAAAATTTTTTAATTATATAACCATTTTTTAAATCTGCAGATTTTTATGGATAATTGGTATTAATTTCACTGTCAAGCATTTAATATTTTAGGAGAAAAATCTGTATGACACACAATCAGTCATTTCATAAAATCGTTTCACAAATTAGTTACATAAATTCATTTCATTATGATTATATATATATATATGGTATATATTAATTGGATAGTTCAGGTACATCATGACATCATTGCTTTTTCACTTTTTAGACTGTGGTTGCAGATTTTTTTTAGAATGTCACTTTCATTTTCGGAACCGGTTTCGAAAACGAGAGTAATTTTATAAAAATGTTTTTATCCAAAAATTGAAAAAGTAAAAAAAGAGCGATGTAGAGATGCACCTTATCCAATTCAAAATTATATAAATAAATAAATATAAATAAAAATGTCATGATTTATCCTTACTGGTTTGGTTTGCAGGCAGAGGCATACTTCCAAGTTAAAAAATCTTTCTCCAACAAAAACTGAATCAAAAATAGAGAAAACACAGTTTAAAAATTTTATCTGACCGCTTTTGACAAGTTTTTAATTCCATCTTCTTGAAAGAGCTGGTTTTATCAGAATCATATTAGTGCTATAGAAATTTTTGAAGTCTTTTTTTTTTTTTTTTTTTTTTTTTTTTTTTTTTTTTTTTGTACAAGTTGGTTCTATATAATTGGTCTATATAGTTGGTCATTAATAACTTGACAATATGAATGTGTAGGTACTATTAAATTGATTAACAGTTAATCCAAGGGGTTTGATATCTTGTAAATTTACAAAGTTATCTGTTTTTCCTCACACTTCTCTCTCTTTCCTCCCCCCCCCTCATCTTTTTATTTTTTGCTTTTCATTTTACTTATTTATTTATATTTATTTTGGTAAGAGTTGATTTTATCAAAAAGTTATCAATATAGTTGTAAATATTATTGAAAATATTTATGATAAATTTCAGTAGATTTGACATTTTGAGAATTCGTTGAGTATCAAATTTGTCAGTAATAATTTACAACTTGATCTTTTCTAAGATTTCATATTTGATATAGATCTGCAAAACATTTTCAGAAAATTCCAACATAGAAAAGATTGCAATTAATAGTATTTTTTCACAAATCTGTAAACAGAAAAAAAATGACTGGAAAAAAATAAAAAGAAATAACTGATAAATACTGAACTTGTCGAAAAGTAAGTTTAAAAAATAAAGTGGCAACATAAAGTATAATTTTTATGTTCTGAACGCTGGTATTATTATCTTCAGACATTAACAGGATAAATTATGAGAATGACAAAAATCAAAATTTTGTTATTGATGTTATTATTGCATTAAAATATATACATCTTTTTAAATAAAAATATAAATATTAGGTGATATTAAATTTCATTTCATTAAAAATAATTGATTTAAAAAATGAAAAATATACTTTACTAATTGAAAATACAGTCAAAGATCTATAATCCGCACAAGCTGGGGCCAAATGTTGTGCAGATTATGGAATTTTGCGGATTATAGAGTAAATAGGATTATGCATAATTTTATTATTTTTAGACAGCATTTTAATTTTATAATCAGTATAATATGGAAAGATAAATATGAAATCTAGTAATTAATTTAATAATTAATCTCAAAAAATGCATTTTAAAGTTATATTACTTTTATAAAATGATATACATGTGCACTTAAATAAAAACAATTACATATGTTCCATAATACAGTTTGTTGTTTCTGTTAATAAATAAAAGAGCTATATTAAAAAAAGTAGATAAGCGATACGTGGGATCTTTTAGCTGCTGAAGAACTTGAAGCACCATTACTACGCTCTCCGTTATTCATTTTGCACCTTGCATATGCATTAGAGTAAAAAGTAAAATCAATACTAGACGACACGTGAGTCTTTATTTATTGTTTGTTTATTGTTTATTGAACAACATACATCTGACTTGTGTGCTCGACATGAAGCCTGCTTATAAGCCATCGTCAATATATAGGGACGCATATTTCAGATGTGTATATTGCTGGGACGATTACTGTTTCTAAACCAATAGGAGACCGTCATTATCACGGTCAAGTACACGCCCACACAGTTTGATTGACAGGAACTCGTGGACAATTGATCGTGTGTGTTTATTATTTATTTGTATTCGGATTGTTTGAATTTGTACTCGGTAATTAAAAATTAAAGGTACGAAAGAATTTTTTTTTTTTAAATGACTGAATTTTATTTACTTCAATTAGAAATTATACTTCCTCTGATCCTGAAATAAATAAATAAATAAATAAATAAAAATTAAAGTAAGAGTTTTGCTTATACGGATATTTTCACAGAATACTTTTTTTCCCATTTGTTTAATAAATATATAAATCATTTTGGAACGATATTTAGAATATTAAAAGGGTTTGAAATATTTTTTTTAAATGTCTTATTTATTAATAAAAGACAGCCTCCAATAATTAAAAAAAAAAAAAAAAAAAAATCACCAACGGACTCTCAGCCCGCGATGGACTCGAACCCATATACTCCGGTTTCAAGCTCCACGCTCTAACCATTCAGCCAGTCAGCTCACTTTCATCCGCAACAGATTATCGTTATAATTAGCACCGTCAATTGTCCACGAGTTCCTGTCAATCAAACTGTGTGGGCGTGTACTTGACCGTGATAATGACGCTCTCCTATTGGTTTAGAAACAGTAATCGTCCCAGCAATATACACATCTGAAATATGCAATAGGGACAAGATAGCACACAAGGAAATATTACAACACAGGAGAAGTACAACCAGGAGCTCCACACAAAGAGTGTGTGCAATGGAGCCAGTGGGATTCGAACCCACAACCTCACGATCAGCGGCGTGGTGTCTTAACCACTCAGCCACGGAGGCCCACGTGAGTCTTAATTCATAAACATCAACTCATTAACTGTGCTTGTTGCCAAATTAAGAACGTAAATAGAATGAAAAAAGAGCTCCTCGGCTAAAGTTTAGTTTCCAGAAAGATGAGAAATCAATCAGAGTTCGCCTGTAGTTGAAGGTTCCCATTTGCCTTTCGTGACGTTGGCGAAACCTCGGCAATCTATCACTATGATTGATTACATTGATTCGACCGTTTCAACCCATAATATCTAGTTCTCAATTGATGCTGTGTTACTGCTAACACGCGCGACGCACACAAAATAGAGCGTTTTCATTGGTTATTTACTCATCTGAACTTACACAAACTGAAATAGCTACGAATGAAAAGTCGGCATTTCGAATGTTCAGTAAGCTTAGGTGCGTTCCATAATACAGTTTAACTTTTTACTGTTAATAAAATAAAAGGGTAAATTTTAAAAAAATACATGTTTTATTATGATTTTTATTAATTTTTTTATTATTTGTTTATAAAAAATCATTTTTGGATCACGGATTTGTAAATTTTCTTAACTGTTTATTTCATTGTTTACATTCGTAAAGTAACGCGGATTATGGAAAATTTCGGATTATGGGTCCGCGGATTATAGATCCTTGACTGTAAATTAATAAAAATAATTTTAAAAATAAATACAGTTAAGTATAAATTTAAATGTAAAATAAATGAATAATAATTAAAATAATATACTTTATTCATATATTATATGTTAATTACATAAAATTAACAATATAATAATTAATCAATATATTAATATATAAAAATTATATAATAATCATAATAATATAAGTATTAGTAACAATAACAATAATAACAATTACTATAAATATAATTATATATAATGATTTATATATTATAAAAATATATTTACATAGTATAGTAATAGTATATATATTAGAAGACCCACCTCATATTTATAAAAGTTATGTTTAGTATATTTTACAAAAAAAAAGAAGACTGTGTAATATTATTAAATTATATATTAAATTACATATTAAATCACATATTAAATTTATATTTTCATAATTCTGATTATTTTCATTCCACAGAACTTCATATTTCAAATGGTGATTTGTTTTGTTTACTTTTAATAAGATTTAATTTTTCATGTTCATTATCCATGCTACAAGACAGTTTATATGTTGTTCTTATTGAATTTAAAATTTTGGTAAGTATCAAAGTTAAATTGGGTTTATTTATAATATATATATATGAGCAAAATACCACATTTCCAATATTGGCCAACTCCTCGGTTTGATGTAGTTTGTTATTTTATGGGTTTTCCATATTTTGATGTTGATTTGTAGTATTGTACAATGACTCTATATATCAGGACTTAATTTCTAACAAAAAAAGTACAGGAGCTCTAATATTTTGTAGCATAGTAACTACCAAAGCATATTTCTCCATCTTTTTCCCATAGACCTTTTGCATTTCATACTTTATTTGCAGATCTGTAGAAAAAAACGGCTCTAATTGGACTTAAAAAAATTAATTAAATATTTCAAAAATTACAAATTTAGACCTAATTCACAGATTGTTAGTATGTATAACAATCTTTGTTACCAATCATAAAAATCTTTCTGAAAGATCAGATTTAAAGTTATTACATATTTTGACCATTTAAAACAAAAAAAGGCCTTTATTGGACTTTTTTTTTATAGAAAAAAAAAAACATTATACTGCCAAGCTATTTATAAATTAATATACTTGCAAGAAATTCCTTAATAAATATCAAAGGAAACATAATGCGACATAGTTCAAAGAAATTAGTAAAATAATTAAAAAAATTACAAATTCACACTCAATCTAGACATTGCTGGGGTTTGGATGATAATTCTCATTAAGAATCATTTGATTCAGATTTTAAAATTGTATGTATTTCACCCATTTTTTGTTGCCGAAGGAAAGGGGTGAACTCAAAGAAAAAATCCATTTACATATACCAGCAAATTTATTAATAAATAATCAATTGAAAAATAATGTGTCATAGTTTAAGGAAAAAGAAATATCTTTTAAAATTATAAGGGGAAAAAATATAATTTTAAAGTGTAAATATATTGTAAATTAGTCGAAGTAAAATATTTCTTTTAAACTGATTTCTTCATTAATCAAAATAAAAGCATTCACTTTTCATAAAACAATTATATAATTTTTAATGTTAAAATGTTCAAACATTCATTGTGTACATACACAAATAAAATTGTAATTAAGAGAAACATGATTTAAAAAAAAACATTTTTTTAAAAAATACTGATTTTTAAAATAAGTCAAAAGAATACAGTCCCTTCTTTGGCCTGACTAAAATCTGGCACTCCTCATTATTTGCAAAAACAAGGTGTAAATATGTATAGATAGGGGGGGGGGGACACATTTAAACAAGCTATTTCCTTTCTTTAAAATTAATGTTTGTGTGCACTTTATGCTTAAAATTTAATTATATTTATATATATTAACCCATTTTACTATAATTATCAGCTGTCAATCCAGGTTTTATTTTTTGGTACCCATTTTCATGAATATCATGTATAAAACTATTAGATTAACAAAAGTCAGTATATTTTATATTCAATGATAGAAATGTTGCATTGAATTAAATTAAATCTAGCAATCTGATATACTAAAAAAAAAAAAAAAAACTTCAGGGGTTTATAAACAGCCCCAATTCTTACCCGGACAGACAAACACCCCTGAACATAGATTTTTAAAAGTAAAAATCAATTGCATCATAAAGAGGAAAAATGACCAGAAATGTTATTGAACAGCCTACCCTCTTCATTTTTTAATAGGTTGACTATATATTTATTTGCTGCTCATATGCAGTGCTCTTACATAATCAAATCAAAAATTAATGAGTAATGTAAATATATTAAATATAGTGAAATATTAAATGTAATCAATCTCACCATTGTCCACAGTAAATGTAGAATTTATCATTAAAATGATAAAATTTTAATAACACATTTTCGTAACTGATTTTTATAGAACATAAAATGACTATTTTTGGCATATTGCATTTATTAAAATTTACAAAATATTTTTTTTCACTTATTAATATACAAAATATGGAAATTTTAATGAGATGAACAAAAGGTAAAATTTATTATTACAGATAAATTTAACTTATGTAAATTATATAATTTAAGCATTACTGAATAACATAATTATATAAAGAATTTTTTTGTCAAATAGTATATAAATGCTGGCTCATTTTAATTTCACAAAAATTATATCTGATTTAAATAATTAATATCTAATAAAAAAATATATAGAGAAAATAGTAATTTTAAAATTTGCTATTGCTTCACAGTCAGTAATTAATATAATTATTCAAAATTAAATCTGAAATCCAAATAAAATATAGTACATACAGAATTTAAAATAATATACATAAAAAAATTCTGTTTTTACTATAAACATTTTTTTCACATTGTTAAAAAGAAATTATATTTTTAAAATCAGTTTTAAAACCTAATAAAAAGACATTTAACTAAAATAGAACCTACTTAATATGCAATAAATATGCCTGAATGATAATAAGAGTATTAATACGTAAATTACTTGTTTAATTAAAAAATATTCCATAGAACTATCATATCAGGATTTTCATTCTTTTCTTTCCGTTTTTTCGATTGTGTGTTGATGGCACTGTGATGGTCACTTGCTAACCATGAACGGACATATGATTCTGGCTGAAATTTTTCAAGGGAAGGACCAACGAGTCGAATAAACATTAAATTTGACAATGTTTTTGTGTTCAGGGAAGCACGCTGTGGTGTACAAATAAGATTCATTGTTGAAAATCCTCGTTCACACTCTGCACTAGAAACTGGAATACAATTTACTATCGAAATCAACTTTTTTAGTTCACTCCGTACTTCTTTCCCAGAAGAATTTTTAAAGATTCTAAAGTCCACTAAGACTTTTCTTTCATCTAAATGGAATCTTCTTGATAGTTCATTCACTTCATCTTCCCCATATGTTATGTCGATTGCTTCAAAACTGGGCCAAAACTTTGGATTTAGGACTTTAACTTCATAAATGAAATCTTTGTAATCAGTTCCTATATTTCTTCATCGAACAGAAAGCATCCTGCTTTCAATTGAGTCGGCTAAACATCTGTAAAATTGACCAGGATCAATTTTAGGCATTGCTTTTCCACCTTCTTGAAGAGAAAGATTTTTAAATTTGAAGACCTTTATACCTTCAAGTGCCTCAGATGCATGTTTACCAGGCTTCGCCATCCTAGATTTGAAAACCTGTAGTTGCAATCTTATTAAGCGATGAGCATCAACTAAAGTTGTCTGTCGATTTTGTAATTCCTGAGATAAACTAGATAATTCCTCCAAAGCATCGTACATCATTCCAAGATTTAGTACAAATGTGCTTGTGGCCAAGTTTCTTGCCAAACCAGAAAAAGTGGCCTTTCCTTTGGCATCTCTTTTATCGTCAGTAGAACATTGTGTAAAATGTTCATATAGACTGAAATAGTCATTCCAGACTGCTTTTACTGAACGAAGACTAGATGCTGCCCAGCGAATATCTAAAATTCGTCCAATTTTTAACAATTCTTGTCCTTTATTTGCAGCACACGCATTTAGTTCTCGCTGATTCTTGGGAGAGTTGTGGTACAAATTTCTTAATTTGTCCATGAAAATTTTAAAGTTATTAACACCTGCTACTAACTTTATAGTATCAGCAACACTGAGTTCCAAGTGATGGTTCAAACAATGCCACACAATTATATCTGGAAACATATCTAACAGCATTTTACACAATCCAGACTTTCTGCCAAGCATTACTGAAGCTCCATCACAAGTTACAGCAATTAAATGTTCCCTAAGAATATGTTCATCTATCTTGAAAATTTTAAGCTCAGATAGTAAAGAGTTTAAAAGCCCATTAGCATTTGTTTCTTGCATTTCTTTAAACTTAAAAATATATTTATGGGATTTTCCATGTCAGAAAACTGAGTCCTCAAATATAAAATTAAACAAGATTTATTGCTTAATGGTGTGGACTCATCTAAGATCAGTGAAAATTTCAGTTTCTCATCCACAATTTGTTTTGAAAGAGATTCTTGCATAGTTTCATATATATGGTGTACAATATTCATTGCAGCAACATTAGAGTGTAGAATTTTCCCCATGTCTTGCCCATTCAGTATTTGCAAGTCTATTTGCTTTTCAAATGTCTTTGCTAAATGGTAGGCCGTTCTAAAAATACGCTCTGTAATAACTTGCTCCTCTTTCCTTTGAGATGAAATAGCAGTTTTAATTTGCTCCTTATTTTTGTTTTGGTGAATTTTTTCTGCAGCAATATGAGACTTGGATAGCTTATGTTCACAAATTTTTTTTCGAAGAGATTTCTGTTGGTGAGCTTTTTCTTTTCCATTTGGGGTAATATTGATATTTGCCCAGTTGTTTTCACTTGGTGCAGTTAATCCTTGTGATCTATATGCACCCAAGTGAGAAACATCTACACAAGTGCGGCATCCTAGTTTTTTTTCTTTCACAATTAGCCAAGGGTACCTTTTTTGGAAATCCAGCGCTTGCCCTTTTGACCAGCACAGTGGCAAATTTTCTGACCAACTATTTTCATTTATAGTTTCTACATTTTCACTTGATGGAGATGGATCGGGATTAGTTTGAAATGGCAAAACAAATGATTTATCCACAGACTGTAACAATGGTATTTCGATACTTAGCATTGGATCATTTTGTGAGTTACTAGATGGCTCAAGTTGATTTAAGGATGAATTTTTAGAAAGGGGAGAAACTTTAAAAAAATCAATGACTTTTTTCCGTTTGTTCATATTTTAATTTAAAAAACTTAACAATAAATAAAACAAAACTTAACATTAAATAAGCAAAATTAACAATAATTCAGAAAACTACAAAATTAATCAGAAAAATAACTTGCACAAATCGATAAATCTACGCGTAAATAAAAACCTGAGAAATAGATATGGTTATAGTTTATTCTGGCGGTATTCAGTTTTTTGTCACCGCTGTTCGGAAACCATTGAGTCAATACTTGGGGAAGGACACTAGATGCTCCTAGATATACGATACCTTACTACGCTATTATGTCACAAATGTCGTTTTGGGAGGCAATAACGCGACGTTTTAAGAAATGGGAGGAAAAGGAAAACATAATTTAGGCTTCGGCTTTTCGGAAGCGCTGTTCCGAAGGCTCCGGAGCGCAATATTTATGAGCTCCGGTGAATTCTGGAAATATTTAAATATCCACCAAAAACAAAAAAGTATCGGAGCTGAGCTCCGGTGAGTTCCGGCGCAAATTAAGCACTGTTTGTGATTATAATGTGTGTAGTCTAAATGCTTGAAAATGTTATTGTGTTTATTATGCAATTTACAAAATGTTAATACATAATTTTATTTTTAAGTTAACACATTTGATGGAAAAGTCAAATTTTCACATAATTTTGACTATTTTTCTCTAATAAAATTATTTCTGGGTAATTAATAAAATTTTTATATTTTTTTCTAAGTTTTAAAGTAAATGTCATTTTAAAAATGGATAACAAGAGAAAATTTTAAAAAAATCACTTCCAAAAGTGTGGTGATACCTTAAATTGAAAAATATGCTGATTCATGCAAAACGAATAAATTAGGTAATATGTAAGAAAAGAAAATATAATACATTTACAGTTGCTAAGAAGGCAACTTCTCCACTCATTCTTTTTTTTTCTTTCTAATGCAATTGTGTCTTAGAAGCTTTTGCAGTATAGCATTTTATGGATTTTTAAATTTCTAACACATGGAATATGATTGACAATATTAATGATAGCTGAAACATACCGTAAAATACCGTTAATACGCCCCCCCAAATGAAAAGAAAAATCGGACAATAGTTAGAGGGAGGCGCTTACACTGGATTTTTTCGTGATCGTTCAACAAAATTTACAGGAATGAATCATCATGAAATGAATGAATCGTTGATTGAATCATGAATTTTGATACTTGATATTTTTTTTTAAACGTAAAATCTGTCAAAAAAACCGCAGAAAAAAGGAGAAATTAGTAAAAAAAGCCAAAACAAGCATGAAATCGATTAAAAAATCTTGAAAAAATGCACATTTCATCAAAGATCCATGATTCATTCATTTCAAAATGATTCAATCGCCTTTGAGAATCGGGAGATAGGGCGCTTTCTAAGGGATTTTTTGAAAATTTCAAATTCATTATATAGTGGGGACGGGGCGTTTGATCGGGAAGGGCGGATTAACGGGATTTTACGGTATACATATAACAAATAGAGTTTGTTAAAAAAAAAAAAGAAAAAACCAATGGCAATTTAATAGAAGAAAGATTATGAATGCAGAAAAAAGCTAAGATACGTATTTTTGGCCAGAACTTTTATTTTGTAACAACTTTTTAACCAAAACAATGTAAAAAATAATGCTTTGTAGAAAATAACACAAGCTGGATTGTGCTTGGGGCTAGATTTTCCACTTTTTTCCAGGGAAAGCTGGTCTCGGCCAAGCTTTAGTT
Organism: Maratus speculifer; assembly: GCA_964019185.1. Lineage (NCBI taxonomy): Eukaryota > Metazoa > Arthropoda > Arachnida > Araneae > Salticidae > Maratus > Maratus speculifer. The sequence continues at coordinate 386,945 of CAXHSM010001080.1, read as the reverse complement.
GTTGTTTAGTAGTTGGTATAACATACCAGGACAATAATTTTTTTCTACAGAATTTTTTGTTATAAGCCATTTTTTTTTTTTTTTTTTTTTTTTTTTTTTTTTTTTTTTTTTTTTTTTAATAAGCAGGCAAAAATTTTCAAACATCAAAATATGTTTTCGATATTTGTTTCAATAGAAAATTGTTTAACACCCAACTTTTAAAGGAACTTTCCTAAAATTAACTTTGAATTTTTAAATTTTAAAGCTGTAATTTTAATTAAGGTTTAAATTTAAAATTTAATTTAATATTTAGTGCCTTTTTTCTGAATACAATATGAAAAATAAGATTTAAAATCAAGTTTGCTTATCGGTGATAGAGAGTCTCATGTTAGAATATGAGAATCCCCCCCCTTTTTTTTCCAGGACTAAACCACTGTTGTACCTTGCAACATTCTATGCTGTACCTTGGCAGGATACACTGCATAATTCAGGCAATACCCATTTCACTAATTAATACAGTGGACTCCCTCAAATCCGAACTCATAAAATCCGCATATATTTTACGGATGTAAACAATGAAACATTCAGTTCAGGTAGCCAATATGGGCCAATTGCTGAACATTCAGTTCAGATGTAGGTGCAAAAATTGATTTTTTCAGTTTTATACCAATTCCATAAATTTTTTAATTTATAATTTTTGTTATGGTTATTGAATTCATGTTTTTCATTAAGAAAGAATAATTTTTTTCTGAAGAAATAAAGATATTGCTAATATCATTGGTAATCACAATCTTACCAAATATATTTAATCAAGCCTTTTTAGTTATTAAGTCTGGCTAAACCTGAAATAAAGTTTCATTATTTTATGATCCTTATGTAAATTTGTAATGAACCTTTATGAGGCAAGTTTTATTGAATAATTTTGGAAAAACACATTTCCTCTTTTATAATGAATATTTAATTGTACATTATTGATTATTAACTTGACCTTTCCTTTAGTATTTTAATCATTTTAAAAAATATCTAAATTTTTATTATTTTAGTTTATTATTTTTTTTAATATTTTAGTATATTGTATGCATTTATTATACTTTTGATTTCATTATTAATTACATTCAAATTATTTTTAAAAAAATGTAAACAAAGCAATGACCAGAAATTTGCAAAATTCTAAAATCCGCAAAACCTCTGGTTCCAAGCTGCGGATTTGTGAACAGTAACAAAATATTGTTTAAAAACAATAGTTTGTGCATTAAGAAAAACTAATTTTGTGCCAACAAACAAGAACTTCCTTTTTACCAAGGATATACAGAATAAAACTCAAGTTAAAGAATCTATCTCTCTCTCTATATATATATTACGCTAACATATGAGGCACAAAAATCACGATTATTTGTTAATTGTTTAATGGCAACGTCCAAGTGAAATGCATCCTATTGATTACTGTGCAAAAGTCCTTTGGTAAGATTTAGGCTGTGGTAAACTACCTTTATTTATGTTTTGTTCCTTTACTGCAATTATAGAGCTTCAAAATATCATTTTTTTTTTTATTATTATTATTCTTTTTACTTTAAAAATATATACATAAAAGTCATGAATTTTAAACTTTTCAGTTTCAAATTAAAGTTATGTATTATAAAGGAAACGGGTGAAAGGATTATATTATTATATTTTAAATAATTAATGAAATATGATAAAATGTCAGAAAGGCAATATTTAGCGATTTATTATCTGTGCCAGGCTAGCGTGAAAATTCTGAGTTTTTGATTTATCAACACAGATGTCATATATGCACCACATTGGCACATTATTTTTCTGATTTTGCAAAATGATTTTCCAATTTGGCAAAAACTTAGTTCTCAAATACCAGTTACATACATATTTTTTAACTAATTTCTTTTATTTTAAAATAGAAAATAATAATTATTAAATAAAGTTTAGTTAATAATTATAAAATAAAACAATTTATATCATTTTAAAAAAGAAAATAAAAGTAAACAAACAGAATATTAATAAATAAATAACAATAGCTGAGTTACCATGTGAGATACATATAATTGCCATTTTGTTTCAATCACGCTAATGTGGTATGTAATGACATCTGTGTCTATTTCTCTAGCAGAATCTTCTAATTTGTTAAAAAAATAAATTATGGACAATTAAAATAAATTATGAGTAAAAGCAATATGATTTATAATGTTTAGTATATATTCAAGGGAGACCAAACGTCACCAAGGGTGATTTCTAAATACAGCAAAATACAAGAATCCAGATTATTTAACATTATATGATATCGAGAGTTTCATGTCATTTATGTATCAACTTTAAAAATCAGCTATGTGATTAGTTATTCTGATTCACCTGTGGAAATTGGATGTGAGAGTTAACAATCGACTCTGACAAGAAAATATTATCGTCTTCAATGAATATATATTTGTTGATTGAATAAATATCTGTTTAAAGTACATGCAAAATATAGTTGAGTTATTTTATTGACTGTATTTTACATATTTTGTGAAATTTTCTGTAAAATAAGTAACAAACATACTTTTATCTATGCAAATTATACATTTGTCATACCTTCAGACATGTCCCATGGTACAACATAATTCTCTGTCTCAAGGTACAAATAATACATGGTTTGAATAAAATCTAAATGTTGGTAAATCTAGATTTATTTTCTCATTGCTGGAACATTAAAAAATCTTCCCTTTTGTTAAAAAAAAAAAAAAAAAAAAAAAAAAAAAAAAAAAAAAAAAGAGTCACAATTAATTTCTAATACATAGTTAAAAAAGTGAAATTTGAATGCAAATTTGAATGAAAGCATTTACTTTGGAATAGTGAAATTTTCTTTTTATCATCAAGTCGTTAATTCAGTGCTTCTGAAGTTGTCTGTAACTATCATGGGATCAGTTGGTTATTTGTCACAATTAGAAATTAACAAATGATCACTGTTGTCAATATGAGAGGTGTTAAAATCTTATTCACAGCTAGTCAGTTTTTAACACATAAAATATTGAATTAAGGTAATATTTTAAAAATATTTTAAAAACTAAAGATCTTTTAAGACGATAGAAAGAGAAAAGAGTTTAAAAATATTAAATTCTAGTGAAGATATTTTTAAAATGTGGATGCATTTTACGCCCATAGAGTTAACATTATATTGACTGACTAGAAGATCAAGGGTAAAAAAAATTACCTTTTTATGAGTAGAGTTGGAAAGCCTGAGTTACATTTTTGATATCTGTCCTTTTCTTATCTTTAAATAAGAGAACTTAAGAGACTTTCATAAATTTGCACAATCTTTAATAGAAAATACATATGATGCAAATTTCAATTAGCTTTAAAAAAAAAAAAAAAAAAAAAAAAAAAGAATACGATGAATAAATTGTATCATTGCTAACAAAGGTTATGAAATTTTATAACTACTTATTACAATAGATAAAAATTAACATCATACCTTTAAAATAAATTCTTCTCAAGTGGTATCATTAGGTCTAACTCAATTACACAGTAACTCGTAACTTGCTTTAAATTTTTATAGTTCCTTACTTTATTGAAAATCAAAAGAAAAATAGAATAAATCAGACATAGAATATTTTTCAACAGAGAAATTACTAAAAACACCACGGGAAAGTTGCAATACAACATGCAGATACAAAATTAAATAATAATAATAAAAAAAATACCCCCCCCCCCCCAAGCTTTAAAGGTAGTAGCACCATCTAGGGAAATAAAATGTAACTAATTTGCAGGTGTGGAGGGGTAATAAGTTTACATATTATTAATAACTTACATATTATTAATAACTACATTAATCTATGCATAGTTACAAAAATATAATTTCTTTTCTTGTTTTTAAAGTAAAACATTACAATCCACTGTTATATGTTTGTTTTTTTTAGTTAAAGTGTCTTACAAATAATACAAAAAACTCGCAAATTGCTGTATTTTATTTACCTCTCTATTACAGAGTCCTAGATCAGAAAGAAAACCTTCATGATCCTACCCAAATAGATACAGTAAAACCTCCAAATAATGGACACCACGGGAGTGCAGAAACTGTCTGCTATTGGGAAAAACCTCGAGATTCAAAAATTGCTAAGAAATTCTTAAAGTTTCATTAATTGACTTTTATATGTTCTAAAGTTCTAATGTATGATTAATCAGAAATTAAAATTATTTTTTAAGCAATAAATTTGAAATAAAATGGTACATTGCTTTATACGCTGTTTATTACATTTTAAAGAAAAAAATTTATTTTAAAAGCTTCCTCTAGCATTTAAAGATTACAATGCTTTTTTTTTTCTAATGTGAAGTTTTAACAATGTCAATAGTTTTGATTTTCCTGAATCCTCTTTAAAAATGTGCCACTGTTGACTGTATTTTGTCACTTCTTAAAAGCATAAAATCTCATTTCTTCTGGAGGAGAGTGGGAGGGGGGAGCATTGTAATGTCCCTTGGACTATCCCCTGAATTTAATACTGGACATGGGAGAGAACGCACGGGTGGGACTCGGCCCACTCTGTATATTTATCTGTAATCACAAAATTTCGACGCATTGACCTGACAAATTTAGAGGTTTTTTTACTTTTTTTCTTCATTAAAAAGTAATTTCTCATACTTTATTGCCAAAATTATTGTGTGCTATTCGGAATGTCCGTTATTCAGAGGTTAAAAATACAAAATTTTAAATTTTGGGAGTAGGGATCAGTAAACTGTCTGTTAAATAGAAGTGTCTGCTATTCGGGAGTGTCCGTTACGGAAGTTTTACTGTATTATGCAGTTATGCTATCTAATGTGAAAAAAAAATTGTTTAAAAAGGTATTTTTACTGATTGTTTGCTACTCAGTTTAATAGGTTTTGTTATATTATATGTATGATGAAAGGAAAGAGCTCAAGGTCTCCCTCTAGGGCCCTGCCCTTTTCTTTGACATGATGAAATTGGATAAATATGAATACATGGTTTCTGTTCACTTAGAAAGATTTTCTAAGAAGGAAGAAAAACTTTAAATGGACAGAATAACTAATCATTTGCACCAACCACAGCCTGCTTATTTGACCCAAAAATCTTTATAAGATGACATTTCAGTCCGATTTAATAAAAGTACTATTAATTCGCCCCCCCCCCAAATGTGACGAAAAATCGTACAATAGTTAGAGGGGGGCACTTACACGGGATTTTTATGCAATCGTTCAACAAAATTTACAGGAATGAATCATGATGAAATGAATGAATCGTTGAATGAATCATGAATTTTTATACTTGAAAAAATTTGGGTTTTTTTAAAAAAGATGTAAAACATGTCGAAAAATGCAGAAAAAAGGAGAAATTTGTAAAAAAAAGCCAAAACAAGCATGAAATCAATTAAAAAATCTCGAAGAAATGCACATTTCATCAAAGATTCATGATTCATTCATTTCAAAATGATCCATCCTATTCTCAATCGCCTTTGAGAATGGGGAGGGAGGGCGCTTTCTCAGGATTTTTTGGAATTTTCAAATTCTTTAAAAAGTGGGGAGGAGGCGTTTGATTGGGAAGGGCGGATTAACGGGATTTTACGGTATTTCCTGTTTAAGTCATACCCAGATATTTTTAGGGAACTATAACAATAACAAAGATATTTTAACAAAAGTTTTAACAAATTCATATTAAGTAATGCCAAATTCAATGTCATGTAATATCATGTGGTGGAAAACACCTTAAATACCGATTTTAGTGATTGACACATAGTTTCATTATTGTCATTTCCTGGTTTTAATGTTTACAAACGGTAACTTTGTAAATACTGTTTAAATGAAATATGACCAATGTAACTGTCGAAAAGAGGCATTATGATTTGATACAGTAAATGCAGTAGACTCCCTCAAATCTGCACATAATTTACAGATGTAAACAATGAAACTTTCAGTTTTGATGCAGGGACAAAATTTGCCTTTTGTTATTTTTATATCAATTCCATATGTATTTTAATTTGTAATTTTCATTAATATTACTGAATTCATGTGTTTTCATGATGGAAGAATAAATTTGTTTTGGAAAAAATAAGATATTGCTGATATCACTGGTAATCACAAGTTTTTTTACGAAATATATTAATGCATCAACCAACATTTTTTGGTTATTAATCTGACTTTATTTTGCCATTTTGATATGACTTAGTAATGTATCTTTATAAAATGATGAAAAAGTCATCTTACCTTTATAATAAATATTTAATCATACATTATTGATTATTAACTTGACCTTTGCTTTTAATATTTTAATCATGTTATGAATTATCTAAATTTTTAATACTTTAGTTTATTACTTATTTTAATGTTTTATTGTACTATAAGCCTTCATAATAGTTACAATTTCATTGTTAATAACATTCAAATTAAATAAAAATCAATTAATTAATCAATAGAAAATGTAAAAAAAGAAATGACCAGAAATCCACAAAATTCTGAAATCTGCAAAACCTCTGGTCCCAAGCTGCATGGATTTGAGGGAGTTTAATGTATACTCATTTCATTAACCAGTGATTCAAATAACTGGCAACACCTTTATCAGAAACTCACCCCCTCCCCCCAGAAATGAATTCTGGATGTGCCACTGATTGGATATATTAACACTTACAGCAACATTTCAAAACAAAGTTTTCACCAAATTTGTGGTGGGGATAAAATCATGGCAATGTTGTGTGTATATGACATCTATGCAATAGTAATAAAAAAATAATAATAAAAATGATAATCAATATAAAAAATCGATCTGCTCAATAATAATAAAAATTAATAAATAAAATATAATAAAAGAATAATAAATAATACAAAAAAATTAAAAATGAACTATACAAAAAATTCCCATAAAATATGATAAGTAAATAAACAATGTTATGTATTAGTACTATCATTACATTGCAGCTCTCATTCACAGCGCTGAAGTATCTAGTTTCAGAAACTAAGTATTAATTTAATTATTTTAACTGGCATCATAATTGATACAATTGTACCTGACTTGGCACAGAAAATGTACAATTAATACAAGTTACCATAATGTGACTAAATTATAATATTTATATATATATTTTTTATTTTTGTGCTTTTCTGACAAAGAACCAACATAAGATAGATATAGTTTTCTTCCAAATCCTGTTTTTTTTTTTATATATATATATATTTATTTCAGAAAATAAGGAAATTATGTTTACAATCATAAAAATAAAATTGTTTTAATTAAAAAAGTTTTTTTAAAACAATAACTCAAAGAACAATATTTATACTGTAAATTTTACTTGTAAAGAAATATTCTCTTTTATGTAAAGAAAGGTACCTGTAATTATATAAAACTTAATTTTTTAGCATCTTTAACGACTAAAATATTAAAGTATTCTATCTGATAGTTACTATTCGGCTAGATAAATATTCAATTTATTTGTGCCGAATATTTTAAATGATTATGAATGGTGGGAATAGAATCACACCAGTGTTGTGTGCTTATGGCATCTGTGCAATAAAAAAATAAAACAATAACAAAATGTTAATCAATATAAAAAATCAATATAGTCAATAATAATAAAAAAAAAAGAATGAATAAATTATAATAAATAAGCATTGTAAGTAATAAAAAATATTAAAAATGAACTACAAAAAAAAAAAAAAAAAAAAAAAAAATCCCAATAAACTATGATAAGTAAATAAAAATTTTTATGTACCGTAAAATACCGTTAATCCGCCCCCCCAAACGAAAAGAAAAATCGTACAATAGTTAGGGGAGGGCGCTTACACGGGATTTTTTCGCGATCGTTCAACAAAATTTACAGGAATGAATCATCATAAAATGAATGAATCGTTGAATGAATCATAAATATTTATACTTGAAAAAATTTGGGGTTTTCTTTTTTAAAAGTAAATTCTGTCGAAAAAAGGAGAAATTAGTAAAAAAAAGCCCAAACAAGCATGAAATCAATTAAAAAATCTTGAAAAAACGCGCATTTCATCTAAGATCCATGATTCGTTCGTTTCAAAATGATTGATCTCGCTCTCAATCGCCTTTGAGAATCGGGAGGGAGGGCGCTTTCTCGGGATTTTTTGAAATTTTCAAATTCTTTATAAAGTGGGGAGGGGGCGTTTGATCGGGAAGGGCGGATTAACGGTATTTTACGGTATTATTATAATTACACTGTAGCTCTTATTAGCAATGCCGCAGTATCTAGTTTCAGAAACTAATGATTACTTTAATCACTATAACTGACACCATACTTGCTACAGTTACTGACCTGGCATGGAAAATGTACAATTAATACAAGTTAGCATAATGTGACTAAATTATAATATTTATATATTTTGTATTTTTTTTATTTTAGTGCTTTTCTGTCGAAGAAACAGCATATGATGGTATTGTTTTCTTTCAAATACTCCAAAATTTCCCTTTGATTTTAAAATATTTATATCAGAAAATAAGGAAATTATGTTTACAATCATAAAATAAAATTTCTATTAATTAAAAAAAAATTAAACAATAACCCAAAGCACAGTTTTTATAGTGTAAATTTTACTTGTGAAGAAATATTTTTTTTTATGTAAAGGAAAGTAACCAGCAATAAATATTATATAAAACTTAATTTTTTATCATCTTTAACTACTAAAATATTGAACTATTCAATCTGATAGTTACTATTCGGCTAGCTAAATATTCAATTTATTTGTGCCGAATATTTTAAATGATTATGAACGACATCAAAAATGCAAGTTGCAATACATAAAATTTGTGTCATCATACGATCGAATCATAAGTTATAGAATTTTCAGTAGAATAGTAACTAAAGAAATGTACCTAACCAATATTTTTTTTAGAAATGAAAATGCGTTAGTAAACTGATTTAAAAAACTAGCTACTATTACCATCAGAATAAATCCATTTCGTACATGCTATCATAAAAGTAGAGAGACGCCATTACAATGAATGAATCACGAAGGATGGATTTATTGTGAATGTTAAATCAATGAAAAAAATCTACTGTAACAGAAGTGCTCAAGAAATTTTCAATTAACAAGAAAAAAAACAAATTTATTTTTTAGGAAAGGAATGTAAAACATTTGACAAAAATCAAGATTCAAGTAAATATATATGTGAGTGATTGTTTTCAATGAATCATGATATAAAAATATATACGATTCATTCTTGCATTGGCGTCTTGCGTCTTGTCTTGTTTGTAATATCTGATAACTTTTAAAACATCGATTTATTGATCCTGATCCTAGCCAATTTACTAAAATTAGTTAATACTAATATAGTTTCTTTGGTTAATCTTCTGCTAAAAGCCCTGCGATTGAGGGATTTGATAAGATGACAATAAGAAATTTCATGTATCCCAGCATTTTTCTGATTATTTAGTCATGTTTTTACATTTTATTTGATAAGGATCATGATAATTTCGTTATTTTATTATTTATTTGTAAGTAATTTAATTAATATTATTTTAATTTCGAATTAAAAATGGGAAATTCATTTGAATTTTTTTATAACGTTTATTTTTTTTAAATAATTGTGTTGCTCATAAGCTGCAATTCATTGTATTCTGTTCAACTGAAAGCAAATCTTTTTTAAACAGTTGTTCGCATAATGGAAGACATTTAAAGTTCATCAAAATATACGTAAACGAATGCATATGGGATTGTGGGTGGAATGGAGCAGTACCTATTAGATTAAAAAGGGCTAGTCCAATATTTTGTTGAAAAAAGTTGCAGATCTGTGTAGGAGAAAAAAAATATTTCAAGCATCAAAAATAAATTTGTTTCATATACATTTTAGTCTTGCTGTATACTAATGACTTCTTTACATCATAGTTCCCTTATTTATAACCAGAGGCAGATTACTCATTAGGAAGCCTAGTGGCCCCAGTGCTATTTCCTCGCTTTTAAGATTTTCGTAATATGAAGAACAAGAAGCATTTTTTTATACATTGGGCGGGCTAATATTTCATACAAAAAAACAAATAATATGCAAAATTCTTTATTGTAATCAATTATAAATATAAAATTTTGAAAGTTTTAACACATAGTTTGTACAACAAACTCTATTTTTAATTTTTTCTAATTTCTATTAAAAACATTTTCAGTTATAGATTTACACAACAACCAGGGCACGATTTTGTAAGTAACTTTATGAATAATAGCTTTTAAGTATTAGTCAAGCATGTTCATTTTTGCCACTTAATTTTTAACTTCCTGATCATCAGCCAAACTCCCCCCCCCCCTACACACACACTGCCCTACACAATTAAAATCATCCTTGCATTTATAAGAGTTAGGAAGGACACCCTAAACATCATTTGACTATTTTGTGAATGAATTCCATTCTTGTGCTTTCATGAATGCTGCTAATGCCCACAAAATACAAAGAAGTTTTATATTTAATAAACTCAGTTCAATGATTTGTGTTTTTTCAGATGCTTGTTTTGGGTTTTTTCAGATCAGGTTAAATCTAAAACACATGAAAAAGTCAGAGAATTTGAAAATTCAAGTGAAAAGTCAGGGAATTTTTTCTTACTACTTTTTATCAGAATCTCAATAAAGTGAAAAAATTTTGAATTAATTCTTCATTCAATCTAAAATTGTTACATATTTTTTTTATATAAACTATATAACAGTAGCATAATATGAAAAGTAATTAAAAATCAAGAATTCATACTGCACATTTTTTTAGCACTTATCTAGATTAAAATCGACTGTTGTGGAGAGTTTTGCAACAATACATAAGTGAAATTTTATTATGAAAATATTATATATAAAATATTGTAAAAATATTTTATAATAAAAAAAAGTCACTTGAAAAATATCAGAAAAACCTTGAAAAAGACAAGATCTTTTTTTTTTTTTTTCTTACCAGAAATGTGTTGCAATTCTGTTATTGTATTTTACTGATTAATACAGAAGAAAAAGTAATTCATGTCTAGGGAGGAAGAAGTTTTTGAAGTAAAATGGAATTCCTGAGTTTTGTTTCAGGAATTTGAAATAGAAGAAATTTTACAAATTAGCACCACCTCATATAAAGAAAAAAATGGTTACAATACAATAAAACTGTAACAGTAAAATAATATATTTCAGTTAAACTTCCACAATGGACACCTCTATTTAACGGAAAGTTTTTCAATCTCCCACTACCAAAACTTAAATTTTTGTTCATTGACCTTTTACATCTCGAATACCGGAGAGTAATTTTGGTGAAAAAGGGTGAGAAATATTTTAATAAGAAAGAAAAAAAGTAAAAAGCCTCTAAATTTATCACACTCATTATTGTAAGAAACTTTGTGATCATATACAGTCCCTGGCCAAATTATTAGACGCACTCATATTTTCTTGTGTCGAATCACATTACAAGTTTCATAGAGATATTCTATGCCAATTGTTACAATTGATTATATACATCGTCTGTAGGATTATAATAAATTAAAAGCATGTCAATGACTTTAAAATTATTTATTTTTGTAAATTAAATTAACAATTGCTAAAATTGTAAAACGTAAAACATGAAATAAAAAAAATGCCAATATTTTTTGGAGTCTCCTTTGACGGCAATCAGTGCCTCTATTCTTCATGGCATGCTGTTAGTATAAAATTGAAATGTTTTTTGCATGTGTGAGTGATGTTTCCAGACAAGGATAAGTTTTTCTATGAGCTGTGTTTTGCTCGTTATGAGCTCCTTGTCCAGTTTTTTCTTCATTAGCTTCCAAACATTTTCAGTGGTATTCATGTCTGATGAATTACCGGGAGCAGTTCAACACAGGGATATTTTTTTATTGAAAGTAGGATCGTGCTATGTAAAAAAAAACTTTACCTTGCAAAAATACAAATGGTTCTTCATTTGGAAACCATCATTTTAGCTTTAGAATAAACCGATTCTGAAAACCTCTTTATATTGTTCTGGAGAATTGACTAAGAAGTCATAACAAACAAAACCCAGCTCATAGAAAATCTTATCCATATCTGGAATTGTCACCCACGCATACAAGAAACTCTTCAATTTAGTATTAACAGCATGCCGCGAAGAATAGACGCACTGATAGCCGCCAAAAGAGGCTCCAAAAAATATTGACATTTTTTTTAGCCTCAAGTTATAAATTTTGCAATTTCAGCCATTTTTAATTTAATTTGTAAAAAGAAACAGTTTTAAAGTCATAGGCATGTTTTTTATTTATTATTATCCTACAAATGATGTACATAATTAATTGCAGTTATTCACACAGTAATATTTCTATGGAGCTAGTAATATGATTCGACACAAGGAAAAGGGAGTGCGTCTAATAATTTGGCCAGGGACTGTATGTAGGGAGTGAGATGGGGAAAGTCCTCCCGTCCCTTACATTTATGAGATCACTTCCACTATCCCACCCAGGAAAGTTTGCGATCTTATACTTTTAAAAAGTAGCAAAATACAGTAAATAATTACACTTTTTTTTTAAAAAAAAAAAGATGATTTAAAAGTGTTAAAACCTTTTACGGAATTAAAAATGAAAGCATGGCAGACATCGAAAAACAAATTACATGTACACGCAAGCAAAAGCAAGCTTTTGTAACAGATATTTTTTGTAAGAATGTAATAAATAGTGGATAAAGAATTGTACAATTTTATTTCAGTTTTATTGCTAGAAAAAATAGCTTTTATTTCTGATTAATTATATAATACAGTCAAAGTTCTATAATCTGCAATTTTCTATAATTCACGTTACTTTACGAATGTAAACAATGAAATAAACAGTTAAGAAAATTTACAAAATAGTGATCCAAAAACAATTTTTTATAAAAAATAATAAAAAAATGAAAAAAACATAATAAAACATTTTTTTAAATATAACTCTTTTATTTTATTAACAGTAAAAAACAAACTGTATTGCAGAACCTATGTAACTATTTATATTTAAATGTACATAAATTTTTTAACAAAATAACTTAAAAAAGGCATTTTTTGAGAAAGCCTGTTAAATTAACTTTTAGATTTCATTTTTATTTTATCATATACTGATTATAGAATTAAAACACCATCTAGGAATAATAAAATGATGCGTAATACATAATGCTCTATAATCTGCAATATTCCATAATCTACACAACCTTTGGCTCCAACTTGTGCGCATTATAGAACTTTGACTGTAATAAAGGTTTTACGATATATAACAGCCAATTAATTAAACATTAAGTATGTCATAACTATTTTTGAATTACTGAGGTTTTCTCAATAGTGGACACCTCATAATAGTGGGCAGTTTCTACACTCTGAGGTGTCTGTTATTTAGAGGTTTTACTCTACAGTATAACATCTTTAGTTCAGACATCTATAATCCGGAAACTTCCGTAATCGGGACACTTCGGTACGTTTATTCATTTATATTTAGGATTAGAGATAATAGATGGTGCCATAGGTCTTCAAGGAATTTTAGAAAATGATTAAGAAAAAGAAAAATTACATAGTAACACAACATTTTTTTTTTCTACATTAAAACTGTAAGATCTCTCTAAATTACATTTGTAATTAATATAGGTGTTTTTATAGTTACAAAATTGTAAAAATTCATGATTGATCATGAATTGAATCATGATTTCAGTAATTTTTCTTTGTTCAAAGATAAGATGTCGCTAAAATATCACAAAATCGGGTGTTTTTAAATTGTTATTTCTTTTAAGTATTTAAATTATGACTTACTTTGATATTTATAGTTGCTATATATTTAATTTTTTATATTATATATCACATTTTTAAATATGGTACTGTAATTATAAGATTGATTTTTAAATTATAATCATAAGTCTTAAATTTTTCACTCTATTATTATTATTATTATTATTTTTTCAATATTTTTCATGATGAGTGTATTATCCTTGTGATATGCATTATTTATTAAGTATTCATTAAGCAAAAATTGCAAAAAAAAAAAAAAAAATCATACATTTGTTATTTTTAAAATTTATGATAGACAGCGACACTGCATAGAATTAACGTAACACTGCATAAATATACATAATTTTTAAAAAAAATTCTTTTTTGAGCATTTTGAATTGATTTTTCTCAATGTTTTCAATTATCCAGTTCCTTGCTATTTTTTACTGCCATATTAATAAGAGATATTAGTATTATCATTAATCTTATGCATCTTAGCTACACAACTTCTGTAATCTGGAATTTTCTATAATTTGGACTTGTTGTAATCACGACGATTCCAGATTAAAGAAGTTTTACTGTATAATGGAAATACTGGAAAAACAAATTCACACTTTCTAACAATTTTTTTTCATTTATATGCAGATTTTACATAACTTCTTGATATAAATAAATAATTGCTTGATAGAATGTAAATATGTGTGCAGTTTCTATACATGTGAAGCCCATTTTTTTTATATGAATGTAGAGAAAGTTAAAAGTTGTAATCAAAATATACATTGAAACCTTCGATAATCCATTTTCTGAAAAAAAGATATCCCACTCTCTGAAATATACTCAAGAAGCATGGGGTTATGGTTTTCAGATATTTTTAATGTTTTAGCATAAAGCGAGCTTTCTTTTCAGTCATAAAATGTAGCAAGACATTCTTACACAGAATAATAAGAGACAGAAAAAAATATTATAGTAATTAAATGCACATTTAATCTTCAATATTAAAGTAAATTTCCATTTAAGGCTGTTCTCAAATCTCCTACTCAACAAGGCAAAACTTTCACACACATTTTCTGAATCACTTTTAAACTTAAGATGTAAAATTAGTGAGCTTCAGTATTAAAGCAGTGCGAGTTCAAGAGCTATTTTCTATTTGAAAAAAAAAAAAAAAAAAAAAAAAAAAAAAAAAAAAAAAAAAAACATGCTTATTTAGTCAGCTTTTGTTACCTAATGACCATTTTTTTTTTCCACCATGTCACGCTAAATATTTTGGTTTTAAAATGTCAACTTTGGCAGCACTTCCTCAAAGATCTTCTGCTTACCAAAGTACGGAAAATGCCTTTTAATTACATAGTTCCTGACTAAGAACATCTGATCAGTTAGATCAAGAACATCTGATAGAAACATACTTTCAGTTGCAAAAACTGCAGCTTTTAGATATAGAATTTCAGACACAGAACCAACCGACCCACTTCAAAAAGCCCGTTGTTTTTTTTTTTTTAGTTTTTTCTTTCTTCCTTTCTTTTGTTTTCTTTTTTTTTTCACATGCAACAACTGTATTATTACTTGATTTTGTGTATAAGAATGAATAAATGCCAATTCAAATACATTTCAAAAGAACCAGATGTAACGGAATTTCTAAGCAGAGACAAAATGACTAAAATAGAAATTAGCTGTAAAGAAGACAGATTTAATGCTTGTAATCTAAAATGTATCCGATTGCTTTCTTAAATCTTAATGCATGCCTAAAGATGGCACTCGAACACCATCCAGAATTTTGTAATTGTGCCATATTAGCTCAGGAGTAAGATTATTTCCATTGTTATAGCTTTTAAGATTAATCATTTCATTTATTATCCTGCTTCAATGTTCAATGAAAATGTTGCACATGAGTTTTCAAAACAAAAATGGTGTCAGATTATGGCAAAAAAAAGAGTGAAAAAGATTAAGTTTTCTCTTGTATTTTGTCACTATTTCTTTTTTTTACAATCAGCACCAGCTACTCTGTTTCAATCAAATAATGCATTACTACATTTGGTCTATTTTGGAGCAAATTACTTAATTTACAAAAAAATTTCTTTTAACAAAATCAAATGAACAAACTAAACCTTACAAACAAACTAAAAGGATTCATAAAACTTATTTTCAATAAAATTACATCTGGCCATCCCTATAAAATGTTAAAATTTCATTAAAATAAAAAAAGTTAGAAAAAAAAAAGTTACCAAAGTTATTAAAAAAAGAAAAAAAGTTTTACTACTGAAGCAAAAAATGAGCTAAAACCAATCAGTCAAAAGCGATCAAAATATTGAAAACAACACTTTCCAACATATTCTAGCGATTATATTTGGTATGAAAAAAATTATTTTTATTTGCAATGCAAGTACATTCTCGATTTAAAGATATAAGATGAGCGCTTAAAAAACTGATAAAATTTCAAGAAAAGAGTAATAATAATTTTCCTTTTATATGTACTGAAGAAGATTTTAAATTGTAAAGCTGAAGCCTGTAAAAGCAATCTCGAATTAATTCTAACCATCATGAATTTTCTTATTTTAAAAATATATCTATAAGACTTGCTTTAAACGTAAAATTTGTTCATTTATATATTATTTACCAAAAGATAACGCCAAAACAATTTTTCAAATCTAAAGTAAACGATTCATGAAAGTTACTTGATAATCAAGTTAATCTCAGATTATGAATAATCGATAATTGAAATTGTTTAATAGGAAACTTACAGGAAACAATACAACAGAGAAACTCCTGATATATCTTCTCAACTGTTATTTATTAATAATTTTTACTTTACACGCTATTCTTCTGATGAGGATGCTTCTGTTATTGTAATGTACGATGATACTTTGTGAAATATTTCACCAGAGGGCGAATTCAAAAATTTTGATTTTTTTTTTATTCAAAGGGATATTTTTCTAAATTCTTGAAACAAATGGTAACATTAGGAAGATGTAAGAAAGTAAAAACTGTTGCGGCAGTTATTCAAAATCATTCATTGTGATTCATTCATTAAGATGGCATCTCTTTGCTTTTATGTGAACTTGGAGAACTTAAAAGCTCTCTGTTAATAAACGGCTAACTTTTGAAATATAATGACTTATAGCAATATAATGAAATTGTGTTTTTAGAATTTAGTGACCTATCATTTTTACTAAAATAACTTAATGGTAGATATGTTTCTTTTACTTACTCTTCTACTAAAGATTCTGTATTTTGTAATAAAAATATTCTAAACTGTTAATGATTATTAACTGGTGAAAACTTTTAATTTTATTTCAAACTTGTACAGGAACATCTAAGGGACTGAAAAAGGAAAGAATAAATTTTTGAATTCTATTTATTATGATTTGTTTTCTGAGAAGGGTAATTTGGGATATGGTTAGGCTTAGCCCAAGTATTGTATGATAGGCACATTTTCTATTTCTGTATTAATTTTAGTAAATGTCTAATGCTTTATACTTTATTAAAATGATAAAAAAAAAATATATTTTTTTAACATAGGAAGTGTAACATTAACTCTGCAAAACAATTTATTTTCTAAATGTAATTTAGAAAGAGAAGAATGATTAACAAAATAAAATAAAATAATTATAATAAATGGATTATAATTGAAAATAACAAATATAAAAAACATAGAGGAAATTGAACAAGAAAAAAAAACCTCTCGAATAAGAAAGTCAGAACATCCTAAACACAGAGTAATTATGAAAACAGCCCGGATGGGTAAACTTTGTTTGAATACCCTTCTTGGCAACTGTTTTTTTAGTTGTATGATTGGTATACCAAGTCTCGAGACCCTTACTCTCTCAAGGTGAGTTTATGGCAACCTTAAAGGAAAATTTTTCTCTTTGCTTGCAGCCTTTTTGAACTTCTGCTGTTTATTTCTCTCTATTGGGTGTTTCCTGACTGGTAAATGAAAAAAGAATTTGCTAGAAAACAAACGCATCATTTTGAATTTTCTCACTGCCTAGCTGCAGACATTGCAATTATGATTTTTCGTTTACCGTTTAGCTGTTTTAATTTAACATCAGTACAATTTTCTTTAATTCTTTTAAAATTAAAAATGGTGTGTTTCATATTTAAAAAGAAGTACCACTTTGGATATTTCTGTTGTCATTTGATCGTAGAGTTGTTTTGTATTTAAAAGTAGGTATTTTAGGCATTTCTTTAGTCTGTGAGATGTTTGAATCTTAATGATGTTTAATTGTGTATCAGAAGAAAAAATTCTTTATTTGCTTTCAAAGCTTAAGAAAATCATTTATTAGAAATTCGGTACTACTCTATTATCCTGTCGACCAAAATACTATCGCCAAATTATAAGATTAAATGCCAATAATGGATGATCGTGAATGTCAATTCAATGACATTAAATACAATACATGTGTTTAAAACGACCTTAAGTGATTTTTATTTCAACATTTTATTTCTATTTTTATTATTATTCTACTAATTATTTTTTTTAATTATTATTATTTAAAATAAAAATTACGTTAATATGTATAATTTGGCTATTAGTTTGGCGATTTGTATAATTTGGCAAAATCGGTCGATGGGATAACAGAGTAGTAACAGAAATTCTTTAGAAAATTATTTATTAATTCCTTTTTTTATTTAAAAAAAGGTTTGTTTTATTTTTAAGAGCAATTATGTGTACAATTGGTAATATTATATATGTTTTAAGAAAAAATAATACCAGGGGGGGGGGGGAAGAAATTTTTTCCTTCTAAAAAGTTTGTAAACTAAATTTTTTATTATAGTCATCTGAATTTCATATCGTAAATTTTAAGCTATAATTTTCTAGGTAAATACGAGAATTGTTTTTAAGATATACTGTTTTTCATAATATGTATGTTTTTTAAATCATAATTTTTGCAATATATTAAGATTGTATTTTGAAATATGTATTTTTGCTTTAGTTTCATTATTGCAATCTCCAAAACTCCGTCAAATACCTAGTTTTTTAGTAAATGGATTATTTGTTTATCTTTAATATATGATTTTTTTTCAAAAATTTTTGGATTTTCTATGTTTAAAACTAGATATTTTTTATTATCACCACCATAATTTGTGCAGTTTTGCTTGGTGTCTCCTGGAGATGCAAAAGTGCACCGATGTGGTGATAATTTTGAAGGCCCAGTATATCGGGTCAGCCATTAAAATATCCTTAAACATCAGCTTTCTAAAATATACTTAAATTGAAACTCAGAGTATTGGAAGCTAAAATAGTAAATAAAAAGGCAGAATGACAGTGTGTAAAAATTACAAAAAGACATAATAAATTTTGTAATAAACTAACGTTTATTAACCAAAGACATTGTTAAATATCACAAAATAGGAAAGAACTTTTAAAAAAAATCACAGACATTGTTGATACAATACTGCTATGGAATAAAGTGACATAATAGAAAGAGAATGACATAATAATGAATTTTGAAAAGGTGATCTGAAAGTAACCAGATTGAAAAGAGATGAACAATAACTGTTTTGATTTGAAGTTGAGAAGGAAAATTTAAATTAAAGAAGTGAATAACTTATTACGTAAATGGGCCATTTTCACAATTCGCTTACATTTCAGAATTTTATTTTTCAAACTTAATAATTTTTTTTTTAATCTGGAGACAGCTGTTATGGTAAATGTTTAAAAAGCACATGAAAAAATTATTGGTCATGCACTTTGGCCTATAATTTAATATGTAAATGCTAGTTTGATGTTGACTTGTAAGGCAAATTGTGAAGTCTGTTACCATACAAAATTACTGAAAATACTCAGCTTTAAATTTATTAAATTTTCTAAAATCAATTAAAATAAATTCTAGGCTGCCCTGGTGATACATTCTTTTTAAGATGGATTCATAATACTTCTGTATTACTGAATTTAATATATAGAAACATAATAAATGTTGTATTCATGCCAGTTTTCACAAGAGTGTAATACTTATTGCACCAAGATCTAAATATTTATAAAACTAGTCATAGTATGAATGCACCTCATTTACCATGTTTGACGTGTGATTTCTAACTTGTTTAGGATATGTAATAGGCTACATATGATACAAATAAACAAAAATTGAGAGACTTTTATTGGAACTTTTGACATGCAGTTCCTGTAAAATTCTCTATATTCTTGAAATGATTCTAAAACTTGTTAAACTCAAAAGTGGAAGTTCTCCTTTACAGCGAAGGTAGTACTCGATGGTATTGACTAACAGTAAAAAAAAATCAAAATTTTTGAGATTGGCATTTTTGAGAAAAAAATTATTTTTGATTAACAAAATTTTTTTAGAAGGCTGCTGTAAAAATAATTAAATACATATTTCAAAATAGAGTATATCTTTTTAAGTAGAAAAATATTATCTTTAAAATAAAATAAACTGCAACGAAATATCTTGCATCGTTTCAGAGATAGAGCACTTTAAACTTTTTTTCGAAAATCGCAAACGGGAAAAGGTGCTGGAAATGCCATCTTTGGCACCCTGTATCTCGGTCCAGAAATTTTTTTGGGAAAAACCAAAAATTACGGGAATTTTATTTTTTCCTGAATTTTAACATATGTTCAATCAAAAAACTTCTGAGACTATGAAGGTAACCCCCCTGCCTGAATCGACATGGATTCGCCCAACAATTTCATACAATTTATCAGCAAATCTCTCTTTCAACAACATCCTTAGATTTTTCATTTAATAGTTTTCTATTTAAAATTCATTATTAGTATTGATAACTATTTCCCTCTTTGAGGAATTCGAATAGATCTTACTGAAGTCATAGTATTAAAAGTTTAATTTCCCCATCAATATATAGGGTGATTCCAGACTAAAGGAACAAACTTCAAGAAAAGCAAACCTATCTTACTTGAAATACAGGGTCGGAAATGCAATCCTTACGAGATAAGGGTTTGGGGTTGTTAAGGGCTGAATTATCATAATAGAAAATTAACATTTAAGATCCATAAGGTTAAAATAAGTCAGAACTTTCCTTATAAAAATGTGTGATGTTTTGTAACATGAGCACTGCATTGAATTTCAGATGTTTTGAAATATGCAGTGCATTCGTCGAACACATTCATTAATAATGAAAATGCACCATTTTAAAATGTCTCCTGTACTACCTCAAAAGTGTAAATGATAAGAATCAAGTACATAGACAGGAAAGTCATGATTTATTTTTAACTTATGATCTTTAAATGTCAATTGCTATAATGAAGATTCAGCCCCTAATGACCTTTCTAACTTGTTATTATTTCATTTTCAGCTCTACATTACTATTTGATTCGGAATCATCTCGGTGTATCCCATCCTCCTAATGGTTTGATCCTCTAATTTTGAGTCACTTGTATAGGATACCTATTTATATGAAAAGAAGTCTGAGTTCTGGATGCACCACAGTGACAAGTTTGCTATTTCTCTACTTAATTGGTATGCATATTTAAAACTGCATTTTAACACATACAGTAGACTCCTTCAAATTCACAATCCTAAAATCTGCAACTCTCTAAAATCCGCTCTTTATTTACAGATGTAAACAATGAAACTTTCAGTTTAGATATAAGGACAAAATATGTCTACTTTATTTTTTTTTAATCAATTCCATGCATATTTTATTTTGTAATTTTCATTAATATTACTAAATTCATGTATTTTCATGAAGGAAGAATAAATTTGTTTCAGAAAAAACTTGAGTTATTGTTGTAATCACAATTTTTTAACCAAATATATTTATGTATTAACCAAGCTTTTTTTGTTATTAAGTCTGGCTCAACTTGAAATAAAATTTCTTTATTTTCTGACTTTGATAAAAATTAGTAGTGCACCTTTATGAATCAATTTTCATAGGAAAAATACATCTCATCTTTATAAAAAATATACTTTTTGATTAGTAACTTGACCTTTGCTTTTAATATTTTAATCATTTTAAAAATTATCTAAATTTTTATTATTTTAGTTTGTTACTTATTTTAACATTTTATTATATTATAAGCATTTATTATAGTTTCGATTTCCGTGTTAATTACATTCAAATTATTGTTCAAGAATGCAAACAAAACAATGATTAGAAATCTGCAAAATTCTAAAATCCGCAAAGCCTCTGGTCCCAGACTCTGCGGATTTGATGGAGTCTACTGTACAGGGTGGTTAAAATTAAACTGACGGTACTCAGAGGCTCATAACTCCGGTTCTACTGAGCGGATCCGAATGAAACTTCAGATATATGTTATGTAGATTATGCGGCCGAAGTTTTTGTAAAAAAAAAAAAAAAGTTTCAAATTTCGCCACTAGGTGGCGTTTTAACAATATAATATGACAGATAACAATTCAAAAATCAAAGATTGATGGAATATTTTATTTATTTACACACCTGTGTGCTCTATGTGCATACCTTATCGGTCAACAATATGCTGAAAGCGTACCACCGCGTTATCAACGGCGGCACGCAATACATCAGTAGGAATCATGGAGACATGGCGTACGATGCTAACTTTTAAGTCAGTTAAATTAGTTACACGCCCTTGATACACATGATCTTTCAGAAAACCCCACAGTCAGAAGGGCTCGGATCTGGCGACCTTGCTGGCCAGGAAAAGGGGAAACTGCGCGAGAAGACACGCTCATCAGAGAAATTGTCTTGAATCACATTTTTTACACATCTAGCCGTATGAGCAGTTGCCCCATCTTACATGAATATTGTGGTTGCCAAACAGTCTCTTTGTCTTAACGCCGGGACAACATGATTCTCCAGGAGACTCCTGTATCGATCACCTGTTACTGTACGCCTAACAAACCCGTTCATCGTGACTTTTACGTTCGCTTTTATAGTGGAATTGCTCTAACTACTCATTTACATATGGTTTTAGTACTACAGCGCCATCTGATGACGATATTTGAAACTTTTTTTTTACGAAAACCCTGGCCGCATGATCTAAATAATATATACCTGAAGTTTCATTCGGATCCGCTCTGTAGAACCAGAGTTATGAGTCTCTGAGTACCATCAGTTTAATTTTAACCACCCTGTATTAAAGTTGCTTCTAACTTTCCAATTAACATAGTTATTATATAAATGAGAACTGCTATTTGCACAAGCAACATTCAACTTGCATTTTTTATATCTGATATTTGACTACTAAATCATTGATATATATATATATATTACAAATTAAAAATTTTTTCGCCAAAACTAACCTTTATACTATCTTAATTTTCCGTACTTACTTTAAATTATTAAATTAAAATCTTGTTTCTAAATCTAATCTGTTAATCTTTATGCAGACGATATAAATTCTTAATTTGCCTTAAAAAACATTATTCCAGTATGCGTAAGCTTAAAAAGATGGCTCTAAATTAAAAATATTCTTAATTAAACTTTATTTCTTAATATTCCAAATAAAACTAATTTCTTCTATGTTTTTATCAACCCTTTTTAAGTCAGTCTTATTCCAAACCCATACCTTTCAAAAAATATCATTATTTTATTTTATCTATTTATTTATTTTTCTGCCGTCAACCTTTGATAGTGTGCATATTAATAAATTCATTTCTTTTCTTTTTCTCTTAAAATTAATCATTTATAAAAATCGTCTGCCTAAGAAATCCTGAGTCGATTATAAATTGATTAAAAAATATTTTCTTTTAAATAAATTTATCGTCTGTGGAAAATAGTCTCGTAGCTGGACAAGAATTCTGTTTACATAAAAGAATGATGGTTTGAAGTTACAGAAGGTTCTAGAATTTTCTTTTTAGATTTAAAAGGGGAAGCCTCGAGTTGAGAAAAAAGATTCTTGGATCTTTCTTGGCTGAGTACGGCTGGTTTAAGTAAATGATGGAATATTTTTTTTTGGATATTTCGGTTAGAGATAGTTCGCAAAAGGAGCTTTTCCCTTTCTCATGATTACGGATTAAATAAATGAACTTACAGCAGCCAATGAGTAATTATTTGGATTCTCTACATTTATTTATTTATTTTCCTCGGTGGCCATGACTTCTCTGCGGTGAATGGGAAACCCGGCTTTGATGTCTCTGGCTCCTAACTTTTAAATCATCACAATAAACTCAAAAGTCCGACAGGATATTTTATCTGTGCTGCCTTTTTTGGATTTTAAAGAAACTGGCTATGGAACGAAGTGATAATAAAAACTGTGGATCGCTGAATAATTTGCCCGTCATTATTGGATGTGTTCTTAAACAAGAACTGCCATAGTATCTTAATTTCTGGAGTGACAAAAACAGAAGAATTGTTCCTGTAAAGTGCTTTGGTCGAGAAAAAGTAGTACTCGTGATGATGAAAAAGAAGAAAAAAAATAATAACTACAAGACCATTTCTTGTAAATTGGTGAATAGACAGATATTTTTCGAGGTAGTTGAGCCCAATAAGATTTCGGTGAGAATTTTTTCGCAGTGTTTTGAATATTATTATTTGTATACTTTTAATGTATTTATTTAAATTAATTATTCTCTGTTTGTCAGGTTTATTTATTTGATTATTTGTCTGTGAATTTTATTTATTTGCCTATTTATGAGTATTATTATTATCATTATTATGTGTTGGAGATTGAAATATTTTTATTCTTAAGGATTTAATTGAGGAGTATGATGTTCTTAAGATATTTACTGTTACTTATTAGGAGTATTATGATATTTTTATGCACGATTAAAGGCAAGTTTGTAATAATAAGGAATTATGTAAAAAACCTAGAAGCTCAAGTTTATTTTTAAAAGTAAATTTTCTAATTTATTGATATTTGTTTGTTATCAAGAACTATTCTCAGAATACAGTATTTTCATGATAATGTTCCTACAACTAGATATTTGAGCTAGAAAACTACGTTAAGATTTATGTTTTCTCCTTTATTTGTTAGAATTTCTGGTAGCAGTGAGCTTTAGTTCCCGGATTCTTATAATTTATTTAAATTCAGTAAGAAAGATGGAACTGTGCAAGGCTGTTGCTAGAATTTTGACTGATAAATATGATTAATTTTTTCAGTAAATTTTGTGATTTTAAGTAAGAAATTACCTATAATTAAAATTTTTGAATCTGTTTATGATCTATAAAATAATAGAATTAAAAGTTGATCCCAATTTAAGGTATAACTATGATATTTATAATTTTTATTTTTATTAGATAGAATTTCTGGTTAAAGTTAGTAGCTAAATATAGTTATAATTTTCACGATAATTTTGATTCAGATTTTTAAAATGGAGGGTAATGGTTTTGTGTGAGGCAGTTAAAATGTATACAACTCCAGTAGACAAAGCCCTCAAAATTGCGAAAGCGCGAACTCAGGAATTTCACCTTAAAAGTAAAAGACTCTATGATCGAAATTTTGTCGAATGCCCATTAAAAATACAAGACTCTGTAATTTATGAAGAATTTAAATACCCTAACACTCGAAAATTAGAACCTACTTTCTCTGGACCATATAAAATTATAAATAAACTTTCTGATGTAACTTATGAAATAGATAAATTTAATTATGAGACAGGACAGAATTCCGTTATTGTGCATGTTTCTAAATTAAGACCCTATTTTTCACCTGAAGATTTTAAACTGTTTCATGAGCAACCCAAAAAACCAACAAAACCTCAGATACAATCACAATCACTTGATCAAACTAAAGTCAAGACAGTAGATTAAATTTTAATTCTTATTCCTTAAATATTTTATCACCATAATTTTCAACATTAGCAGATATGTTCTTGGTGCGCAACAAGAATATTACTTGTTTTTGGGATTAAATTGGGCTCCTTATGCAGGCATGAGGTGTACACTTTGATTGTAAAAGCTTTCAAATTGATGTTGATAAGTTAATTTTAAGTTTATTTAAGTCTAACTATATTTACTCATTATTTGACATTAGTATTATTCTACTTATTCAACAGATATTAGGTGATAATAGTTATAAAATTTGATGACTTTACTCAAACCTATAACTTAATATGTGATTTTCAGTGATTGTGAAAACTACAGATATTAAGAGTTTTTCAAAAAAGCACACTATTTTTATTTCCATTTCTCAATTAAGAATGACACCTTTTATTCCTATTTATATTTTATTATTAAAGTTTATAAACCATGTGTAGATAAAACAATACTCTACATTTGGCATTTGAAAACTTATAACCAAACTTGACAATTTTGTAAAAGTGTATCAGAGAGGAATTATTGTAAGGAAATACTGGTTGAGAATCCATTTTCTAAATAGTTAGATTTAATTTTATTTGGATTTTGGAATTATTATGATTTTTTATGCGTACTTTCGGTTAGCAAAAAATACTTTCTTATGCTATTAGAAGATAAGAAAATTATTTAGTTGTTATGTAATTATTTTTATCCTCAACCAATATTTTCCCTATCAATAATAAACAAATAGTGATATTTTCTTTTGATTATACTCTTGTTTTACTATTCTTATTCTTATTATGATTTCTATAATGAAGTTTAGTATTAATTATACTCTTATTGAGAAATATTAGGATATGGAGTCTGATTATACTATTACTTATTATTGTTGTTATTGTTATTGTTATTATTTAAATTTTTCTATATTATTTATTATTGATATTGAGAGTGATGCTATTTATTATTGAAAAATTGATATATTATTAAAAGATGTTGATTCCAACTTAAGATTAAAACCAAAGATTAAAACTAGATATACAAAAATATACAATTTACTAGTGAACTACATTGAAGAATTGCATTTTTAAAACTGTTAGAGACTTTTGATTTGAATGACTAGGTAGTCAACTAAGTTTGAGAAGAACGTTTATTGTAGCCTTTAAAGACTAGATTTACTACAAAGACTATACTAACAAATTTAATTTCTGAACTGAAATTACTACTAATTAAGTCACTGAAATTCTATAAACTCCCATGAAAGAGATTTCTTATTGTTTTTATTATATCTTTAATGTCTCTTGCTTATTAATATTTATAACTTATTTACTGTTATTGTATGTATTATCTCCTATGCACTTACAAATGGTAAGTGATGTTGTAACATTATTGTACGTCTTTCAGGGAAATGCTCCTACCTAAATTTAATTCAAATTAATTTTCTCTTAACTATTTTTTTTTATCGCTAATATATTTTATATTGCGTTAATTTTCTTTTCTTCCAGCTCTTGGCTTCAGGAGTTTGACAGTTTTAGTCCAAAATTTAACTTTTCTAAATTATTATATTTCTGTTGTCTGAACTTGTAGTTTTATTTAACTATCAATTCCATACAAAGTTTTGGGGAGGGGGGATAATATTACAAATTAAAAAAAATTTCGCCAAAACTAACCTTTATACTATCTTAATTTTCTTATAATAATGTTCGGTACTTACTTCAAATTATTAAATTAAAATCTTATTTCTAGATCTAATCTGTTAATCTTTATACAGACGATATAAATTCTTGATTTGCCTTAAAAAACATTATTCCAGTATGCGTAAATTTAAAAAGATGGCTCTAATTTAAAAATATTCTTAATTAAATTTTTATTTCTTAATATTCCAAATAAAATTCATTTTTCAATGTTTTTATCAACCCTTTTTAAGAAAGTCTTATTAAATTTATTTCAAAACCATACCTTTCCAAAAATATCATTATTTTATTTTATCTATTTATTTATTTTTCCTCCGTCAACCTTGATAGTGTGCATATTAATAAATTCATTTCTTTTCTTTTTATCTTAAAATTAATCATTTATAAAAATCGTCTGCTTAAAAAATTCTGAGTCGATTATAAATTGGTTAAATAATATTTTTTTTAATAAATTTATCGTCTGTGGAAAATAGTCTCGTAGCTGGACAAGAATTCTGTTTTTATAAAAGAATGATGGTTTGAGATTACAGAATGTTCTGGAATTTTCTTTTTAGATTTAAGAGGAAAAGTCTCGAGCTGAGAAGGAGGATTCTTGGTTCTTTCTTGGATGAGTACGGCTGGTTTAAGTAAATGATGGAATATTTTTTGGATATTTCGGTTAGAGATGTTTGCAAAAGGAGCATTTCCCTTTCTCATGATTACGGATTAAATAAATGAACTTACAGCAGCCAATGAGTAATTATTTAGATTCTCTACATCTATTTATTTATTTTCCTCGGTGGCCATGACTACTCTGCGGTGAAAGGGAAACCCGGCGTTGATGTCTCTGGCTCCTAACTTTTAAATCGTCACATATATATATGTCTTACAAAGCAACAGTAGCAGGTTATTTGTATGTTTTATTTAATATTTTTCATTTCTAAATAAATTGTTTTTTGTAAAACATTTATTTTATTTACTGAAAGTGTTAAAAATTATTAAATATCTAGATGGTTAGGCTTGTTTTTCTATTATAGCAAAATGTTTCATAGGTTGATATTTAACAGCCTGGTAAGTATTTTTCTGTCATGTTATATCATTTTAAAAGCTAAAAACAGGATATTAACTATTCATTATCTACATTTAAACATTTTTTTTCCAATTAAAATATCACACAATATGCATCAATTTTTGAATAAATATGTAAAATAACATCAAATTTCATGTATGTGAATTTCAAAAAGTTTCATGCGAAGGTTATTTTTTTATTAATTTTTAAAGAATTTTTGACAAGCGTTAGGCTTAACTGCGCGAAATCCACCGGCCCAGAAGGTGACATCGAAATTTCCCCGCTCCGTCCTCAGATGCGCACTTCAAAATGCGCGCGCCGTCGCGAACGGGTTAATATATTATGCCATAAAATCTCATTTATAAAAAAATTACATATTAAAAAAATTAATACGTACAGTAAAATTAGATATCAAAATTAAGTTTTTTTTTCACTATCTATTGCTAAAATCCGTCATATTTTTCTACAACCATTTGTTGAAGTGCGCAATACATTTCAGTCACGGACTGACAAAATTCACTGTATGATTTCTCGTTTTACAAAATTTGCTATGTATTTAAACGATCTTTTGGCAAAATTTGAAACATATTCCCTCGATTTTTTACCAAATTTCACATTTTTTTCAGCAATCATTTCAAAAAAAATTCATGATTTTTTTTTCAAAGATCGTTTGACGAATTTTACGATTTGTTTTTCGCAATCAATTGCAAAAATTCAGGTTCTTTTCCACAATTATTTCACTTTTTTTTCAACAATCACTTGATGAACTTCACGTTTTAATGAGCAATCAATTGATGACATTAGAAAATTTTTTAATGCAACCATTTGTCAAAGTTCGTGATATTTTTCAGATAGATTGACAAAAATTGTTATGGGTTACTGTGATTTTTTGACAATTTTGCAATATTTTTCCTCGATTGTTTACCTAAATTTGCTTTTTTCTGCCACTACTTGTAGAAATTCATATTTTCTTTCAGTGATTGTTTCACGAAATTACTGATTCTTTTTTATGATTGCTTGCCGAAAGTTGTCTTTTTGTTCGTGCAGTTGATTGACGAAATTCATGATCATTTGTCAAAGATCGTAATATTAATTCTTGTTTGTTTCTTTCTTTTTTTATAGTAAAGTTTTATAAGTTTTAATGTTTTATAAGTTTTTATAAGTTTTAAGTTAATATGCAAAAAGAAAGCTTTGAATAGTACTTTTATGGGAATATCTTGAACTTCAACATAGGGTACAGTGGACCACAATCTACTCTGTTACTGCAATGCAGAATTTTTAGAATATTTAATGATTACTCATTCTCTACAAATAAATAATGTTTTAAAGTAATTATTTATCAAATCTTTAATAAAATAACTTTAAAAAGACATTTTTTGACGTAGCATAATAAATTGATTATTAGATTTCATATTTATCTTTTCATATTATAGTCATCATAAAATTAAAATCCTGTCTAGAAATAATAAAAGGGCATACAAATCAAATAATACTCTATAATCCACAATTTTCCATAATCTGCACAACTTTTGGCCCCAACTTGTGCAGATTATAGAATTTTGACTGTATGTATATATACATATATATATATATATGTATATAAGATATTTGAAACTAAGTTTTGAAAAGAAATCTGAGACATATAAAATTGCTTAAGGAATGTTCAAGAACATTTTTAGGCAGGATTGATTTTCAATTAAAGAGATAAAAAATATAAACTGCAAAAGTGGTCCAATTATTTGTGTGCCAGTCTTCCCTATAGTAAAATCTGTCAAAATGATTATTATCTTTAACAGAAATCTGCCTTAAACAGAAGCATTGCACATGGATTGCCAAACTGTCCAATTTGCTAAAACCTGTGAACGTTTTTTTTCATCATTTATTAACGATTCTTACCGTAAAAAGGTTTCAACAGTTACTTACAAGCACAATGAAACCCGTAAAATCGGAATTCTTCTGCAACGTAATCCTGTCTCAAACGGAAGAGCTTTAGGATACCGACAAAGTGAACAAAGATCTTATTTAAACAGAGTATCTTAGAAATATAACTTAACACACTTCTTTTAATGGAAGTCTGAAATTTTATTTTTCCCCTTCGCCTTGAAAGGAGTGACTGTACAATGATAGAAATTTGTTTCAATTTATTTTCTACATTGATTATAAATTTTTCTGATAAGTTTATTTATTTTGTTTATTTTTTACAGAAAAGTAAAAACAGATATTAATTAATTATATTTTATTTCAGATGCATAAAACCACTAATCAAACACATCACATCAATCAAAATATCTTCAATGTGTGAAACAAATGCTACAAAATATTTTTTCTGAACCTTTTGAAAAAGCGGTTTCTAACCGACAGCCAGGAGAAATTTTTATTTGTGAGTTATGCAAGAATTTATCCGAAAGCAGTCTTTTTCGTGTGAGATATGCAACAAAGAATTCTCTCGTAAGAGCCATTTGTGCAGCCATCTGTTAAATCATACTGGTGAAAAACCATTTTTGTGTGACATTTGCAACAAGAAATTCTCTGAAAAGGGCAGTTTAAGCAGACATCTGTTAACTCATACTGGTGAAAAACCGTTTATGTGTGATATATGCAATAAGAAATTCTCTCGAAAGGATCATTTAAGGAAGCATCTGTTAATTCATACTGGTGAGAAATCTTTTATGTGTGAGATATGCAACAGTGAATTCGCTCGAAAGAGCCATTTAAGCAGCCATCTGTTAAGTCATACTGGTGAGAAATCGTTTGTATGTGATATATGCAATAAGAAATTCTCTCGAAAGGACCATTTAAGCAAACATCTGTTAACTCATACTGGTGTGAAACCTTTTACATGTGAGGTATGCAACAAGAAATTCACTCAAAAGGGCCAATTAAGCAGCCATCTGCTAATTCATACTGGTGATAAAGCTTTTGTGTGCGAAGTATGCAACAAGAAATTTTCTCAAAAGGCCCATTTAAGTAGCCATCTGCTAATTCATACTGGTGATAAAGCTTTTGTGTGCGAAGTATGCAACAAGAAATTTTCTCAAAAGGCCCATTTAAGTAGCCATCTGTTAATTCATACTGGTGAGAAAACTTTCGTATGTAAGATATGCAGCAAGAATTTTTTTAGAAACAGTGATTTAACCAAGCACCTCTTAATTCATACTCGTGAGAAACCTTTTGTATGTGAGATATGCAACAAGAAATTCTCTCAAAACAGTTCTTTAAGAACACATCTGTTAATTCATACTGGTGAGAAACCTTTTGTGTGTGAGGTATGCAGCAAAAAATTTTCTAAAAAGAGCAATTTAACCAAGCATCTCTTAATTCATACTCCTGAGAAACCTTTTGTATGTAAGATATGAAAGAATAAATTATCTCGAAAGAATGCTTTAAGGACACATTTGTTAATTCATACTGCTGAGAAACCACGTATATGTGATATATGAAATAATAAATTCTCTCAAAAACATTAATAAGGAAAGCATAAGTTTCTTCATAATTGTGAGAGACCTTATGAGTGTGAGATATGCAACAATAAATTATCTCAGATATAGACTTTAAGCAAAACTCTTTTAATTAATACTGGAAAGAAACCTTTTGTGTGAGAGATATGTGTCAAAAGATTGGTTCAAGGAATTATCTGTTAATTCATAGTGGCAAGAAAACTTTTATGGGGATATACAAAAAAGATTTCCAATAAAGCTGTGTAAATGTTAAATTTTGCTCCTAAAATTTGTTAATTGCAGATAACTAACCGTAGCATTTTCGAGAAAGAAAAAATATATTTCTTTCTATTTATTACAGTGGACAAAAAAAATGATTAACAAAATTTTGCCTACATAAGCTTGTAAATTAACATATCAAGCACCAGAAGCTCTGACAATCTCAACTTTATTTTTATCACGCTTTATATTTTCTGAAAAATATTACCAATCTATATTTTACGCTTATAAGCCTGTAAAATTTCATAATGATTGATAACATTTAAATAAAAAAACTTTTGTTAAACTTGATTTTCCGCAATAAAGTTTTTTGATGGTGTTGTCGATAGCTTGAAGAAAATCACTAAACTCATTAATTTAATGGACTGTAACACAACTAAATATTAATTTATTTCACAACACAAACACAAAACTCAAAAATGCGATCTTATATTGCTACTTTTTAAAAACCAAGCACAACTCTGTTCTATACTCCCAAATCCACACGGTTCTTGTTTTCTTACAGATGGCACTCTAATACAGCACTTCTTAATAGGTACGGAACATTCCGCCTCACGTTGCAACGGTACATTCAATCATTAAATTATAGAGTCATTTCAAATGTATATATAAACTAAAAACAAAATATTGATAACAGAAAAATTATGCAGAAAAAAATACACAGAAAAAATATATACAAGATTACAGATTAAGAGGCAAAATGCAAATTTTTGATATTGGTCGTTTGTAAACTCCAGATTGAGTTTTTATTTTAACAACTCTGACCCGTTTATTTTCACCAAAATAAACTTCTATTATTCTACCCAATACCCATTTTTGAGGCGGAGGATTTTCATCTTTAAGAAGCTTTAACTCATTTCCACCATTCATTTGGACCTCTGTTGCAATTTGTTAAAATACTGAATATGCCATTTCTTCCAAAAAATTTGAATTATTTTTGTTAGTTTTTTTTTAGTTAGACAACCGATTGTCTTTAATCTCAATTAAATTTGGCTCAACAATGGCATTTAAGGGTCTGCCAATTAGGAAAAGGGCAGGGGTTAACACATCATACACATCAGTATCTGATGACGGAGGTACAAGCGGTCTGGAATTTAAAATTCCTTCTATTTGAGTAATAACCGTTAAGAATTCTTCATATGTCAACCTAGAATTGCCCAAAACTCTTTTAAAATGATATTTAAACGCCTTTACACCACTTTCCCAGAGGCCACCAAAATTAGATGCTCTTGGAGGAAGGAAATTCCAGTCAATTCCCTCAGTTGACAAATAATTTGAAAGTCTCTCATCTGGTTTTAAGACTAAGGTACGTAACTTAGAAAGCTCTTTATTAGCTCCTATAAAATTTGTCGCATTGTCCGAATATAATTTCGAACACAAACCTCTGCGAGCCACAAATCTTTTTTAAAATGCCACAAAGGCCTCCGATGTTAAATCAGTCACAATTTCAAGATGAATGGCTTTTGTGACTAAGTATACAAATATGCACACATATATTTTGTGGAAAATTCCTTTTCTTTGATTTCTATACTTAATAAGGAATGGACCGCAAAAATCTACTCCTGAACAGTTAAAAGGGAAATCAGGAGTTACCCTCTCTTTTGGTAAATCACCCATTAACTGTTCAACATCTACAGGTTTAAAACTAAAATATTTAATGCAATCATGCACGACTTTCCTACATGTTGATTTACCATGAAATGGACAAAACTTTTGTTTTACGTAATGTAATAGGGCAGTATGGCCTAAATGAAAATATCTCTTCTGATATGCCTCTAAAAATAACTTAGTTAATTTATGACTCTTAGGCGGAATAATTGGGAATTTACTGTTGAAACTTAAATTAAAATTTTTTATTCTATCATTTACCCTTATCATTCCATCCCTATCTAGACAAAGATTTAATCTTATCTTACTTTTATCTGGAACATTCTTTTGGTTAATTAAGTACTTAATTTCCTCTGAAAACTCGTTATTTTGGACCTCTTTTATAATAAATATCTCACTTTTTAATATTTCGTCAGTTTTCAAAGGACACAACCTCTTTTCAGTTGGATTCTTCAAGTTGTGAATAAACCTGAAAAGATAACTTCGGACATGCAATATTTTAGTATAACAGTTAGTAATATCAAATAACACTTGAATAAAAGGATTAGAAGCTACATAAAAAACAGATAAGTCCTTTTGTTCTAAGTTTTTCAATTCTCGTGTAAACTCATCTCTAATGACGGATGTAGGAATTTCACGATTGGGATAGTTTCGTTAAGTGAAAAACGTTGGACCTTTGAACCGCAGTTCGTTTTTAACCAGTTTCTCAGGATCCATTCCTCTCGAAATGAGATCTGCTGGATTGTTCTCAGAAGATACATGACGCCACTGTTGAACTTTTGTCAAGTCCTGCATTGCCGCTACACGGTTGGCAACAAAAGTTTTCAAAAGATATGGCTCTTTTCTTATCCAGGAAAGTACGATTATTGAATCGCTCCATAAATAAATATCAGTGGTCTCTAGTTGTAAGGCACTTTTCACTTTGATTATCAATTTTTTTAAAAGAACGGATGCAGAAAGCTCCGATCTCGGTATAGTAAGAGCTTAAGGGGTGATATTCGGGATTTGCTGCAAACCAAGTTCATTTTAAAGTCTCCATCATCTGATGTTGATTTGCAATAATTAACGGATCCATAGGCAGATTCGGACGCATCACAAAAACCATGAAGCTCGATCTTTACAGGTTTATCAAATAGTATGCATCTTTTAGCACCTTTTTTTCACATTGTTCACTACTGGCAGAGACTGGATAAAGCTTTGTCATGCTTGCACTTCTTTTTCAGGAAGTGGATCACTCCAATTTAAATTCAAACACCACAGGTTTTGCATTAAAAATTTAGCTTTTGTAACAGGCCCTAAGAGGTCAAAAGGATCGAAAATGCGTGCGATTGTTGAAAGCACGGTTCTTTTCTTTGGGGAAACTACACTTTCTACTTGGATTTGGAAAATAAAGCTGTCACTGATAGGATTACACATAACACCTAGCGTTTTTGTCTCTTCTCGAAAATGATTATCGTCGCCAGGTTCTGTTTTTAACTCTAAATTGTTACTATGCCACTTGTGCAAATATATTCATGCACTCTTGAGAGCCTCCACTAACTCTGACTGCAGCTCTTTAGCTTCGGTTAGAGTGGCTGCGCCGCTCAACACATTATTCATATAAAAATCTCTTTCTAAAACTGGGGATGCTAAGAGAAAGTTGTTCTGCTCGTCTCTCGATAATTGAAGCAAAACTGTAGTAGCTAAATATGGGGCGCTCACTGTTCCATATGTAAGAGTTTTCAGCTCATAAGTTTTAACTGGTTCATTCACCCCCTCCTTCCAAAGAATTCTCTGAAGTTTAGATTGACTCGGATCAATTAAAATCATTCTATATATTTGTTTAATGTCATCTACGAATGCATAAATATGCTTACGAAATCTTGTCATTATTTTAAAAAAGATCTTCCTGAATAACCCCACCGTTATACTGTAAGGAATTAAGAGAGTTGCCTAAGGTTGTTTTCGAAGACGCGTTAAAAACTACACGAAGTTTTGTTGTACTTTTATCAAAGCGGTAGACTCCTAAATGCGGTATATAATAAGTTTCTACTCCTTCCCCCCTTTCCGAAATCTCTGTCATGTGACCCAACCTTTCATATTCTCGTAAAAATTCTCTATACAATGTTAAATATTCAGGTTCTTTTAAGAATCGATTCCACAGCGAATTTAACTTTTTAAAGGCAATATCTCTGGATTTTCTTAAGCAAAGCGGATCCTCTGTTAACGGCATTTTAACAATATATCTCCCTGTACTATCTCTTTTAACGTTTTTCTCAAAGTGTTCTTCGCAAATTATTGCTTCTTTATTTTTTGGGTACTTCAATCTGAACATCTTCTGTTTTCCAAAATTTCTCTATAGTTTCGTTTAAAAGAGTATTGTCCTGAATGAAACCACAATGTACCTTCCCCTGATTTGGAATGGGAATACTTCCACTTGCTACATAACCAAAAACTGTGTTTTGAAAAGTCAAATTACTATTAACCGGACAAATTTGACCTGGCCGTAACAGCTCATAAAATATCTCAGCACTTAAAAGTAAATCTATGCGACCTGGTTTGTTAAAGTCTTCATCCGCTAGTTTTACATATTTTAACTCTGGCACATTAATATTAAACATTTTTGATGGCATGAATTCCGTAATTTTAGATACAATCAAAAAATCTAACTCTTTTTCAAAATTTCTTTCTAAATTTGAAATTGTCGCGGTAACAACAGATTTAATTTTTGTGAATGTATCATCGATACCACAAACTGCCAAATTAGTTCACTCCTTTTTTAATCTGAGGCTATTTGCACAATCTACCGTCATAAAATTATTCATTTCCCCTTGATCCAAAACCGTACGTACTCCATAGTAATTTCCCTCCTCATTTCTCAATAAACAATTTACTGTACTTAACAAAACAGTTTTTGTTTGATTTATTACTCGCGTAGAAAGTACGGAATTATTATTTCTATTGTTTTGATTAGGTTCAAATATTGGCGAATCTGCCGAGAGATTTGATTCACTTACTCTTAAGGTGGGGAAAGGCACTTTCCCCCCTATTTTCAGCATTCCCATTTCCATTGCGCAATGTATTATTTCTCGGAAAATGCAATGAAAAATGATGTCTCTTGTTTTTACCTTCTCGCTTACATAACGAGCACGAAAATTTTGATTTACAATTATTAACTAAATGTTTGCCTAAGCAATTAAAGCAACAATTATTTTTCTTAATTACCTCTATCCTTTCAGAAACAGAAACGCATATATCTCTTACATTTGTGTATCGGGTGGCTTTCAAAACAAAGTATACATTTTATACTCTTACTATCAGATAAAAATACTTTAGACACATTTCTCATAGATTTTTGATTATTATTCTCAGTTAATGATTTACCGCGTGACACAAAAATAAATCTGCTTCCTTCGCTAACGTCACGATATCGAACCATGAATCTGATTGTTTAACACTAATATGAGCTGCTGTATCTTTATCTAAACATTGAAATAATTTGCCTGATACAATTAATTGTTTCAGCTTCTCAAAATCGGACATTTCTCTCAATTTTAAATAATAATCAAAGCTAGTTATTAAACGTGATGCAAATTGCATATGTGTTTCATTCGGCTGCCTAACAGTTTTTCTGAATTGCTCAAGACAACATTGGGATGCTGGTTCAAATTCTCTAAGAACAATTCTCTTTACTTTATCATAATCACCCAACTCATTATCGCTTATGTAAGAAATTACATTTGAAGCTTTCTCCCCTAATAAATTCAAAAGAATCTCAGCTTTAAATTTATCGGGAACATTTTTTGTTATAAATGATCTTTCCAAAGAAGCAAAAAAAGACCCCAACTTTCTGGGCGACTCGGAATTCTAATTGTTAGAGTTTTTATACTTTTTATTAAAGAGTCCAGAGAATCAATTTTACTTTCTGAATCGCTGTCATTAGTTTTAGAATTTGTTTGCATACGAGATAATTCTAATTCGGCTTTAGCTCTTTCCAATTTAATTTGCTCTAACTGCAATTCTAATTGCTTACTTTTCTCGAGTCGCTCAAATTCTTCTTTACGTTCCTCAATTATACCGTCTATTAAATTAGATACAAATTCAGAGTCACTTTTAAATTTCTCTGTATTTTTTATTATATTAATTAACTCTGCTTTCGTAGCTTTATCGCTTACTTTTTCCCCTAATTCGGTTGCAGCTATTAGTAAATCTGACTTACGCGCGTCTTTGAACATTTTAAGAACAAATTTATAAAACCCAAAACAATTAACACCTTTAACTCAAAACAATAAAATACATAACACAAATAAAAAACTACTATATTATGGGGTAAATGAACCAACAAAACTCATGCTCTTACTTCATTTCTTTCAAATGCTGCAGGTGTTCCATTAAAACATCTCTGGATTATTCCAAAGAAACAAAGAAAACTCATTTTCATCCACGGCAATTGGTTTCGAAATTGCGAAAATATTCCGGCTTCTACCGGACCAGATGTCGACGATAGCTTGAAGAAATCACAAAACTCACTCATTTAGTGGACTGTCACACACAAAAATAATATTTATTTCACTATATAAGCTCAAAACTCATAATGCGATCTCATATCGCCACTTCTCACAAAACCAAAAACACAACTCCATTCTAAACTCTCGAACCCACACGGTTCTTCTTTTTCACAGATGGCGCTCTAACACAGCGCTTCTTATTAAGTACGGAACAAAGCGCATATTTGTCTCTACGCAACGGTGTAAAAATTTTAAATGTGCATTGTTAAGAAGTTAAAAATATTGGAGTTCCAAAAGTTGTAAAGCTGAAATTTCGTTTAAAATGTGTTTGTGATGAGTCTAGGTATATTAATGGAGTTATGAATACAGAGGAGGAGACATATAGTGTGTTACCTAGCAGTTGCGAGTGAAGTAACTGGGGTGGTTGTCACAAGATGGAATCTGTATATTTTATATAATGCATAGTTGTTGGTTACCGCCGAGGAATACTCCCACCAATAAATATGAATTGAAAAATTCTTCTATTTTAAGTGCTTTATTTTTGGGGTACTCTTCTCACAAATATGGTAAAAAAAAATCTATTTCTTTTTACTGGTGTCAGTTGCACAGATATTTTAATGTTTTCACTGACAATGGTCTTTGTTGTCTTTGTTGTCACAATATGGTGGAACTACTGCCGCTAAAGTAAACTTATACCAGCAAAAACAAATTCCAGTTTTTTCAATATTTTTGACTTAAATTTTCAATAAATGAGGTGCCTTAAATAAAAAGAAAATATTAACATAAATTTACTGGTGGGTGTTTGGTCCGGCGTAATCGAATTCTGCGAAACCGGTTACAGTTGTAGCTTCACTATTTTAAGGATATGTCAGTTCCACTTTCTTAGTAGTTCCATGGGTATATTAATGTTCAATGTCCATGTCGTACGTAATATGAGGAGTTCAGAAGCCAGTCTCATTAACTTCATCCAATAAAAATGCACATTTTAAACAGTTAAAGTTGTCTATCTTTCATCTACTTTTTTTTAATCATTGGTCTAGGAATATTAATGTTTAATGCATGGCGTACGTCCTAAAAATTATATTTATTATTATAGAATTTCTTTGAAATTATCTTTTTCCAAATAGTCGTTGTAATTTGTTAAATTACAATTTTTTCATCAGTATAAGTGAAAATTAAATATGCCTGATTTAATTAGAGCATTTTTTATATCGGGTAATTGCTCAGAGGGCGATGCAGCAGCCCTATTCTGTCAAAACAGCGACACGACACGACATCAATATGTAAGTTACTAAAAAACTGGCATTACCTTAAAATTGAATAAAAAAGAATAGAATTACTGATAAACTGAAAAATTACTATGTGTAACTAATTATAAAGTAGCGAATAGAATTACTGGTGAAATATCAAATTAACATGATGTAACTAATTATAAAGTAGCTTATCTATTTTTGGTGCATGTCCGAGCGCCACTTTGATTGGAGGACCTCGGTAATTGTCGACTGGCCGACCTTACCAGTCCGGGTATATAAGATAGTTCATAAACACTATTTTGTATTTTATAAATTAGTAGATAG
The DNA here is from genome assembly GCA_964019185.1 of Maratus speculifer. NCBI lineage: Eukaryota > Metazoa > Arthropoda > Arachnida > Araneae > Salticidae > Maratus > Maratus speculifer. The sequence goes on along the minus strand of CAXHSM010001080.1, from coordinate 347,575 downwards.
CTTGGAATTCGAAAAGGCGAACATGAATCCGATATTAAATTTTATTTTATCGTACTAACACTGCTTTATCTAGATTATATTTAGATAGGAGATAAAATGAAATGTTAAATGAAAGCAAATTACCTATTGTATCAGATTGTTGTCGTAATCGTAAGTCCATTACAAGAGAGACCATTGAAATTTATACGCGTAAAAAGTTCGTTTGTAATGATAATGTTTCTTTTTTTATTCCTAAACTACGGTTAGAGTTTATGAATATATTCCTCGTGAAAGCTTGAATGGGATGAGCCGCGTTGGAAAATAGTTTTAAATCATGATCTTTTTATATTTATATTTTATTTATTTATTTATTTATTTATTTATTACAACAGAGCGCTTGTTTTCATTTATATCTCATTGTTGCGTGTCGTTTTTAATAAGCGTGAGACTATTTGTATTTAATTTTTGTATTATGATTATCGGTCTTATCAGACTGGAAACAAAACATGTCAATATTAAGTTTTTTATGTTTTATTCCACACCTCTCTCAAGTAATATAAATTGCTTCTTAAGATTTTTATAAATGTATTTCTTTAATTTTTGGTAATCATCAATAAATTGCCAAATCACTGTTACATTTTTTTTTCATCCGCAAACCGAAGCAATTACTTGATAAATAGGTAATTTAATGATTAAAAAGCCAAATATTAAGTATGCTTACGTTATAAGAAGTTTTAAAAAATTATTTAAAAAAATTGAATACAAATATCGGATTTATATTTATAAATTTACAAAATACATTAAATTATTTTTTTCAAAAGTCAATAAGCAAAATATTGTTCCAATAAATTTAGTATGTATTTAGTAAAATTATATAATAGTGTGTAAAATTAAATTAAATATATAAGTTCATTTTCAAGAGCGATGTTTAACCCTTTCCGGCGCGGAGTAAGTTTAATTGAAATAATCATCTGCCACCAGAATTTATAAACGAATTTATTAGAGAATACGAACTTGCTTATTTTCAGGCATTTTATCAAAGGAAAATTTTAATTAAATATTCTTGGTGCCAGTAAAATTAAAATTAGGTGTCCTTTTTAAGGGACACCGCGCCGGAAAGGGTTAAAAATCCTGAAACAGTGCGAAGTCGAAAAAATTTGTAACATTTCTTTATTTTCGAGCATTGAGTGAGTCATTGCTGTGTGGATAAGACATTTTAACGTTAACAAATCAATTTAAGGAGCCAGTTTGAAAATAATCCGCTCCACCATTAGGCCCTGTACGAGGTTTACAAAACACAATGACAAATAATATCGACGATCGATGAATCTATAAATATCGATGTATTTATACTACATAATATGAGAAAAAAAATAATTCTTTTTTTTTTCAATTGTAGGCCATAAGTAAATAAAAAGACAATATTTAATGGGGTGATTCTCATTTTTCAAATTTGCCACTAGTCTAGCTCCGCCTTAAATACTGCTTTCCCCGCCCCAACCCCGTTTAGTTTTATTTTATTTATTTGCTTGATATAAAAGCATCAGATGTTATGTATATTCCGATTGCATAATTTCGAGACATAAATTATGCAAAGGTACGTGTTAAATACTTGTTTGAAAAAAAAAAGCTACTAGGTTATCAGTTTTTAACAGTTTATCGAGCATAAAATTCATTTTCAATTATATTTTAATTATTATGTAAGAAAAATTAACAAAAAATTACAATTTATTATTAGGTCTACATCATATCTTGATTTTATTCAAGTTTGGAGAAAAATATTCCTTCAAATACAAAAAATATTTTTATTTTAATAACAATAATAAATTTTTTACACTGTTGTTAAGAGAAAATTTAATGTAATTCAAGCAGCAAAATCCGAGAGACGAAAAAAGGGCAAAATTAGTTTAGTTCAGTGCATTTAGCCTATGCTTAATCGATTATGCCATTTAAATTACTAAAGTTAAAATGGCATAGAATAGGCAACCAATTAGGCATAGATTTTAGGAATATATTGTGAACTAAGGGGAAAAAGACATCCTTTAATAAGAGACATTGAGAGAAGAAGTTAAAAATATAAAAGTCCTGAGGATATATTTTGAATATCAGAATTGATTAAACACACATAGATGAGACATGAACGAACCGAATTCGGAAGTTGAGGTACTGGCAGCTTCAACATTGTCCATGGTATTATCCGATTTTAACATTGAATATGGTTATCTTTATGGTTGGCTTAAGAATCCAATTTTTTTATTTTAAGCCCGATTTAAGTTGTGCATGTAAATCCATTCACAGTGCATCACTTGCATTGCATGGGCTTTAATTTGAGAAAATTTTCAAAATGGTTCTCATATTAATGAACCACATGCAAATAAATGGTTAACTGGTTAATAACTTTTACCACTTGCTGCATAATAACGCTAGTGGTACAGCAGGAATACAGAATTAAAGATAAATGTAAAGTAAACCGTTATTAGATCTTTATAAAACATTTCTTTTAAACTTTTCTGAATTCAGTGTAATTAAATAATTTCTATTATTTAAATATGTGTTTGACTTGTGGAAAATTATTTCTTAAAAATATGTATGCATAATATTTTACTTCAGAAAATATACATATATGCTTCCATAGATATTTTATCAGATTAAAGTCATTCAAATAGGAATAAATAGATAAATCTCTTTTATTCTGAAATAATTTGAATCGGATGCAAGGAGGGGGGATGTGAATTGGAATTTCTATTAACAAAATACCTTTAGATTTTACATTATGAAAGAGTTACTGTGGATGATCGAGCTATTCAGTTTAGGAACAGTTTAGTTAACGAAAACTTTCACGAATTATGTGTATGTTTGAATAACGAACACATATTCGGTTAATGAAACTCTTACAAAAGAAAGCAAAAAAAAAAAAGATACAAAGCTGTGTTTCAGACTGGACGAGTTGTATTTAATTGCAGCTATTGCGCGATTTTAGAACATTTTAAAAGTTGTATACGTATAGCCTAATTAATTCATAGGCTATCCCTCTTTAGGGTCCAACATTTTAAGCCCCCCTCCCCCCCCAAAAAATATATATATAATGAACGGGTTAGAAACATTTTTATTATTTTTTTTTATCTCCTGTCCCTTCTTACATATCTAATTGAAAATTAATTATTTGAGTTGAAATTTAGTTGACGATTATTAACTGCTCCATTTAAGCTTTATAGGGCCCAGCAATAAATACGATCCTTTAACTAAGAAGTTTTTGAAAGGTCAAAGTAACAAATTGATTTGATTTATAGCCATTGTCACTTGAGGTAGTCGTAAAATTTTTTGCAAAGGGCGTGTCAATTATTTTTCTAAGTAAGCCACGACATGAACAAAAGCATTAAGGTGCGATCTGTCCGTTTTTCAGGTATTTTATCTTTATTATATTCGAATGATATATATTATTTTATTTTACTTTATTTATATTTTAAGAACAGATTGGTTTCTTATACAAATGAGTATACAAAATCTATGATTGATTAACGAACGGATTAATCTCGTTAACCGATCACACACTGCATAAGAAATTAAATAAAAAATTAACAAAATTAATAATAAATTCATAAAATATTGTTAAAGCAACATACGAAAACAGATTAATTTATTGCAATATTCTCTGTTTTTAAATAATTCTGTATAAACTATGTTTTCCATCATGTTACATCTCTGTATAATTAATTCAAGTGCGTAATATAGCCTCATCCTCTTATTTTTTGTTATTATTATTATTATTATTATTTTAATATTAACCTTTTCTTTATAAAATTACAAAAATTTAGAATGTTTGAAATTTTGGATAACATGTACTGAAATTATACTTATTTTTTCATCTTCACATTATAAGATTTTCATTCGCAGACACAGGATTTTTGTTCCACATTAAATTCTGAAATAATAATTACTGTTTCACAGCCATTTAGCCTATTTTGATGAATGTTTGTTGGTGCATCAATAAATCCGGTTTTGTTTCAACGTTACAGAATTACAGACTTGATCCGTGTTGCAGAGAATATCCTCAGTGAGAATTCTCATTCTTATGCATAGTACACAGCTTTATTTTTTTATAACTTTTTCAGCTCTTTTTGCTTCCTGGATTAAGAGCAAGGATATACAGAGAAATATCTAAATCCTTCTGTACCACCACTTGGCTTACAAGAACCTTGCAACACCAGATAAATGTCGAATCGTAAATTAAGATCTTGGAGGGAAAGATCGGAAGGCTTCGTAGGTGTAACGTAAATCCACAGCTGTCAGTGAAACACTGTAAAAAGCTAGGCAATAGAAGTCACATACAGGGGCGAAAGATAAAACGTGTTCACTTGGCGCGCTTTGGCTTTATCACCACAAGCTATATTTATCACAATTATTTGCAGTCAGCCTTTGCCCTCGCGAAAGTAGTGCGACCCTCCTCCCTCTTAGTCTCTTTTAGTGGAGGGAGCTGAGTTAGGTCAAAGATCATACAATACGTTAGGAGTAGAAGATTAGATGAATTTGTTCGTTGTTATGTTAGTTTTGAGTGAAAATAGAGATTTCGATACATAAAATTTATTATTTAACAAGTTCAACATCAATGAAGACTTTTCAATTGTACAGGTTTATCGGCTATCTATTTGCAATATAGAAAATATATCACAACAAACAAATCATATTAAAAAAATCTCCCTTAATCTTTAAGTCTCAAGACCAACTGCCAAAAAAATGGAGTTTTGAATTCTAGCGGGGCAGTTTGCGCAAGGAGGTTTACTGGAAAAATATTTGGCGAATCGAGGGATGCAATGAACCAGCCTACGATTGGATCTCCTCCTTTGAGCGTGTTTCCTAGCAGTGCTGTTTGCACTGTTTTAGGTACGGTTTCCGAAGCCTTCATATCTTTCCCTCTAAGATCTTTGGCTCGACAGAAGTATCAATCCGGCCGGAAGTCAGAAAATTCGCAAACTCCATCCACTTCACAGTACGACTGGGTTGCCAGTTTGGCCTCTACTTTCAATTTAAATCTTCGAATTCACATCAGAAATTCTGAAAGAAAATTTTTTACTTCACGTAATGAAGAAACGTTAGTAATTAAGTAAAGTAAACAAAACCATACAAAATTTCTGGTGAGAAGGTAAAATTTCTGATTTAAAAGATTTAAAAAAGAGGCCAAATCTGGCAACCCAGCAGTACGAGGTCAAACATCAAAATGTATATCTACCTAGATATACATTTTGATGTTTGACCTTTGATGTTTGTGGGCACTTCATTTTTCTTGAATATATATTTCTCTTTTTTTTCTTTTCTGTTCTTTTTTTTTCTTTCCTTTTCTTTCCTTTCCTTTCCTTTTCTTTTCTTGTATTTTTTTTTTCTATTTATTTATTTAGCCGTCTCTGTATCAATTTCAAACGCAGTTGACGGGGTTGGCTGCGTCTAGTAATATCTATGCAAATTACGCATATTTTATGATTATTTTTAAGTTGTGCCTTGTTCAAAAATTGCTAAATTTATTGAATTTGCTTGCTGTCAACTATGTATTAATTTAAAGAAAATAAAGATGAACAACTGTAAATACAATTTAGAAGAATAATCTGTTAAACAGATAATCAAATCTCACATACTTTTTTGTGACATTACAAGTTTCTAAAAACTTCTTGACTCTTTTTTCACAGGTGTATTGCAGATATTTATATTTTAATTTTTTTTTAAATATTCTAATATTATGTACTAATCTTGCGACTTTTTTCGTTAATAGGTGATCAATTGTCCAATATTCTCTGTAACACGTGTCAAGTCTGTAACTCTGTAACGTTGAAACAAAACTGGATTCAATGATGCATCAATAAACGTTCACCAAATTAGATCAGATGGCTGAGAAACTGTAAACAATGACTTAGAATTGAATGACGAAAGAAGAATTAGCATTATTTCTTATTCCAAAAGTAGTAATTTTTTAATAGTGTATTTCATGATATTTAATCGCAGGTAATTCTACCTTTAGATACATGGAAGAAAAATTATATAAAATACAGGTGTCCAGAGCATTTGGAGCACCGTTTTAAACGATACACCTAGCAACACTACTTAAGATATAATCTAAAAATATTTTGCAATATTCCTAGATTCGCAACTATACTTAAGTGTCTTTAATTAGATAATTAATATTGCGCTGTGAGTATTTACGATTTTTTCAGTCTTTCAAGCATCAATCTTTCACCATTAGCTCACAGTTAATGGCATTTTTAAGATTAACTCGGTAAATTTATTTAATTTCACTCACAGAATAACCACAAAATGCTAAACAGTAATGCATGAATATATACCACAAAAAGAAGGTATTTATAGAAATATTTGTAATTTATTTTTAAAAAAGGAATGAAATGAAGATTAGTTTTAGAATTATGAGAACATGCTAATGTTTGTAGCCTTGACTTTTGAAATAACAAATTACTTATTAATTATAATTTTTTATTAAATTAAATTCAAATACTGTAAATAATATATAATAAATATATATAAACAGTATAATATAATATAAATTAAAATTTCTAAAGCACATTTCTGTTAATTAAATATTATTATTATTTATTAAAATTCTATTAAAAATTCAAGGAAAAATTCAGATTTCAGACTTTAATGCGAAAATAACTTTAATGTGGAACAAAAATCCTGTGTCTGAGAACGTTAATCGGTCATAGCCGATCATTTTGTACTCATTTGTATGAGAATTCAATTCATTCGTTCTTAAATTACAAACAAAATAATAATAATAATGTATATCATAGTAGGTAAATTTACCTACTGTTAACAAAAATGCTGTTCTCAATCTTTCTAGTATCGCTTTAAGTAATAATCAGCTAAATGCTCTAAAATTAAACAACAATTTCTCCGTTTCTGCCCCTCCTTCGTTACCCCGTCTAATTGCTCCTATTGAAAGAGCCTTTAAGCATAGCGCTATTTCTCCTTCTCAAAAAGAGTCTATTAGGCATCTCATTGTCAATACTGTTGATTTCAATTCAAATGTTTATAAGCCAAATCTTAATAGTTCAGTTAAACATTGTCTAAAAAGTTTGTCTTCTGATCCGAATTTGATCATAACTAAGGCTGACAAAGGTGGTCAGATTCTCGTTCTTGACAAGTCTTCATATTTAGAAAAATCCCATAAATTAATTAATGATGGTCCCTATGTGGATATCCACAAAGACCCTTCCTCTAATGAAATTGCTACTATCAAATCTGCCATTAAGTCTTCACACATTATTCCTGCCAAATTAAAGATGTCTCTTATTCCTTCAATTGCTCATTGTGCCAGGATTTATGCTTTACTTAGCTCGCTGAGTTTTGCACTGATGAAGAATCTCGTTAGTAGATTCGAAATAGCTATTTGCTACCTTCTCATACTTTATTTGTGCATTTATATTCGTTGGTTTTCTATCTTTAATAAAGATAATATACGTTCTTATTTAATATGAACATGATCGCACTTTAATGCTTTTGTTCGTGTCGTGGCTTACTTAGAAAAATAAATGACACGCTCTTTGTAAAAATTTTTGCGATTACTTTAATGGACAATGGCTATATATCATATCAATTTGATACTTTGACATTTCAAAAACTCCTTAGTTCCCTAAAAGATCGTGTTTATTGCAGGTCCCTATAAAGCTTAAGTGAAGCAGTTAATAATCATGATTTAAATTTCAATTCAAATAATTAATTTTCAGTTAGAAATGTTTCTTTAAGAAGGGACACGAGATAAAAAAAAAAAAAAAAAATCTAACCCTTTCTAACATTGTATTTTAGGGTAGGGGAGCTTAAAATGTAGGACCTGATATAGTGATAGCCCATGAATGAATTAGGCTACACGTATACAACTGTTAAAATATTCTGAAAATCGACATTAGCTGCAATTACATACGACTCGTCCAATCTGAAACACAGCTTTGCTTCTTTTTTGTTTTCTTTTGTGAAAGGTTCGTTAATAGAACATGTATTCGTTATTCAAACATGCACATCATTCGTGAATGTTTTCGTTAACTGAAATGTTCCTAAACCGAATAGCTCGAACATCCACAGTAACTCTTTCATAATGTAAAATCTAAAGGTATTTTGTAAATAGAAATTCCAATTTTCCCCCCTTGTATCTGATTCAATTTATTTCAGAATAAAAAAGATTTATTTATTTATTGCTATTTGAATGATTTTAATCTGATAAAATAACTATAGATGCATATATTTTTTTTTTTTTTTCTGAAGTAAAATATTATGCATATATATTTTAAAGAATAATTTTCCATAAGTCAAGCACGTATTTAAATAACAGAAATTATTTTAATTTAATCAAGTCAGAAAAGTTTAAATGAAATGTGTTCTAAATGTTTAATAACGATTTGCATTATGTTAATATTGGTTATATATTCCTGCTGTACCACTAGCGCTATTATGCAGCAAGTGGTAAAAATTATTAATTAGTGTATTAGTTAACCCTTTGTTTGCATGTGGTTCATTATGAGGAGAACGAGAACCTTATTGAAAATTTTCTCAAGTTCCCATACAATGCAAGTGATGCACTGTGAATGGATTTACATGCAGAACTTAAATCGGGGATAAGATAAAAAAATTGGATTCTTAAGCATAACCATATTCGATGTTAAAATCGGATAAGACCATGGACAATGTTGAAGCTGCTAGTCTCTCAACTTCCGAATTCAGTTCGTTCATGTCAAATCTATGTGTGTTTAATACATTCTGATATTCAAAATATATCCTCAGGAATTTTATATTTTTAACTTCTTCTCTCAATGTCTCTTATTAAAGGATGTCTTTTTCCCCTTAGTTCACTATATATTTCTAAAATCTATGCCTAATTTGTTGCCCATTCTATGCCATTTTGACTTTAGTAATTTAAATGGCATAATCGAATAAGCATAGGCTAAATACACTGAACTAAGCTATTTTTGTTCTTTTTTCGTCTCTCGGTTTTTGCTGCTTGGATTACATTAAATTTTCTCCTAACAACAGTGTAAAAAATTTATTATTGTTATTTAAAATAAAAAAATATTTTTTGTATTTAAAAGAATATTTTTCCCCGAACTTGAATAAAATCAAGATATGATGTAGACCAAATAATAAATTGTAACTTTTTGTTCATTTTTCTTACATAATAATTAAAATATAATTAAAAACGAATTTTATGCTCGATAAACTGTTAAAAACTAATAACCTAGTAGCCTTTTTTTTTTTTTTTACAAAAAGGATTTAACATGTACCTTTGCATAATTTTTGTCTCGAAATTATGCAATCGGAATACACATAACATCTGATGCTTTTGTATCAAGCAAATAAATAAAACAGAATAAAATAAAACTAAACGGGGTTGAGGCGGGGAAAGCAGTATTTAAGGTGGAGCTAGATTAGTGGCAAATTGGAAAAATGAGAATCATCCCATTAAATATAATCTTTTCCTTTACTTATGGCCTGCAAGTGAAAAAAAATGAAATATAATTTTTTTCTCATGTTATGCAATGTAAATACATCGATATTTTATAGATTCATCGATCGTCGATATTATTTGTGAATGTGTTTTGTAAACCTCATACAGGACCTAATGGAGGAGTGGATTATTTCCAAAATGGTGCCTTAAAATGATTTTTTAACGTTAAAGTGTCTTATCTACACAGCAATGGCTCATTCAATGCTCGAAAATAAAGAAATGTTACTAATTTTGATGATTTCGCGCTGTTTCAAGATTTTTTTTTTTTAATTAAAGGGTGGAGGCTCTTTAAAATGAATTTGTATATTTAATTTAGTGTTACACAATACTAAATATTTTACTAAATATATATTAAGTTTATTTAAAGGGCGGAGGCCCTTTAGAATGAATTCGTATATTTATTTTAGTGTTACACATTACTAAATACTTTACTAAATATATATTAAGTTTAATTAAACAATATTGTGCTCATTGGCTTTTGAAAAATGTAATTTAATGTACTTGGTAAATTAATAAATAATAATCTATTAATATTTGTCTTCGAATTTTAAAAATTAATTTATTGGAAGATTATAATTTTTTTTAACTTAAGCATACATAATAGTTGGTTTTTTAATAACTGAATTACTTATTTATTAAATAATTACTTGAGTTTGCAGATTTATTAAAGAAAAACTATTTATGACAGTATACCCGAAACGGAAAGATTGCGAATTTTTCTGCTTTCTCGCTCACATAAAAAAAGTAATATTTTTCGAAAAATCACTGGTTATACTCATGGAAGTGCAAAAATGCCTCTGACTCAGGGAAGAGCTTAAATTGTTTTCTGTTGAATCCAATTGGAATACTTACAGTACAACTTATGACCCGTTAAATAAAGGGAGGGAAACGAAAGTATTTTTTTCACAAAACTGTAATTTAAAAAGTTGAGCCATTTCATATATCATATAATATATATTTCTTTTTCACATTACATTACTCAAACTCTACTTTAAATAAATGTATAAGATTGTAATTCATAGCAACAATTTATAAAAAGTAATAATAATTATTATTATCATTTCTTTGTCTTTCTCTGTTTTTAATTTTAAATTCTTAATATTACGATAAAAAATAAGATCTTAAGAAGTGGGGTGTCTATAATTAAACATTTCTTGTTTCTTAAAATGAATCAAAAATAAATAAGAAAGAAGACACTTAAAAGAAAACACTCCCTTGAATTTTTAAATGATAAATGAAATATTATTTTTCTATGACGAACTATAATTTTTTTTTCAAGTTATTGCATAGCATTATAAATTTGTATATATGAAATAAGTTTTCTTCGGATTAAAAAATAAAATAAAATAAGAAAAAATGACAGATACTTGTCCTAAGTCAAAATAAAGTGCGGAGGATTTTTTGTTTTTTGGAGATTTTTCGGAAAAGAAAGTATTCATGACACGTATATTGAAGTACATCTACTCATTTAAACATAACTTCAAATTTGAAGAATGTAAACTAAATATGTAGAACTAAAAGCTAACCCCGACCCCACATACACACATGCGCGCACGCACAAAAACATCTCTATCTGTCTTTTTTTATTTTAAAGAAATTTTCTTTCAAATACACTAACTTATGACGTCATATCATAAAATAGAAATTTTATAGGCAGTCTCACAAAAAACATATTATTTTTATCATTATTATTATTTTAGGAATACAACGAAGAATGTTTTAAATTCTTTTTAAGAAAAAAAAATTAAATTAAATAAACCTTGAAAATGTTATTTTTATTTATGTAATTTAGTTATAATTTCATTTTAATAATTATTTTAAGAATGCAATGAAGAATGTTTCGAATTTATTGTTAAGAAGAAAAGTGAAATGCAAAATTAATTTAAAAATCACTACGGGATTTTATTTTTAGAAGATAAGTAGGTTGATTATTTCTTGTGTGGAAAGAGTTCTAGTTTGTTTATCCAGGAGCTTTGTGAGATTTAGCGTCGGCCAAAAACATTTTTAGAAAACGAAGTGGCGCCATTTCTTGGGCGATGGTCAAAACTTCCATTTCCAATATTGCCAACAAGCCCCGCCCCTTTCATTTAAAATACTTGTTAGCTTTTCCCTTATAGATCATTGATAAATTTCTCTAATAAAGCGGAACTGCAAATGAAAAATTAGAAATGAAATTTTATTGTTAGAAATTATGAAATATAATCATTGCAAGAATCGAGTGAATTCGGGAAATTCAGTAACGCCGCTATATACTTTGGCGATTTAAAAAAAAGTGCGATATACCCGATCTAGCGATATAGACACGATCGAACTCGATATTTCGTCACGCGCTTAGATTGAATGAAACCATGACAGGGCGAAGTGATATAACCAGTGGCACGAGAACTTCTAACGCCTACACACTCAACACAAAAGGGATGGTAAAACGCTAACAAAATTCAAAACCTTGTATATAGATATATTTTTACTTAAATTTGACACTTTCCGAATATAAGAACACAGTATTGTTTAAACATTTTTTTCCTAATCTGCTAGCCACTGAATGATTTCATTACTAACTGAAAATTAAAAAAAAGACAATGAGCTAATCCAAATTCAGTTATATTCAAAGATTTTCATATTCCAAAATTTTATATGCCCTTTTTGAGAAAGTGGATTGCATTGAGCATTGGATATACTAAATCCTCGTTAGATACTTCTTATTCGATTTTTTTTTTCGAGCAATAAAACTATTATCACCATGAATTGCAAAAATAATTTTGCGTCGGTCAAATTTTTAAATAAATATTTATTAAAATGTATGTAAAGAAATGCCGCTGACTACTCTGTTTATTCTTTTATCAGCAAACGGGATATTTAAAATCGTGGGACAACTAAAATCGAGCCAAATAGCCGAATACACTATACAACAAAGAGTTATTGTAGTAGTAAACACCCTTGCACATCATTGCATAGGTTATTTACAGTGCTGAAACTGAACATGGCAGAAAGACTTCATTGCAGCATTTCTTAATTAAATAAAAATAAAAGTCGCCTCTTAAAAAGACCACTTTTTTTTGAATTACTATTTGTTTCCAAAGCGATTAACCCGAGGGGGATTGTACTATTTAAAAGTTTTGTATCCAATGTTTTCTGGTGTGAAAGTTTCATTTTTCTGAATATTTTCTACAGGCAGTCAAAATACCCTCATAGTATGCATGGTCGCAGTGACGTCACTGTGGTCACATCACATCTGTGACCAAAATGCAACCACTCAGTGACGTCACATTGTGACTGAGATGTGACTTTCTTAAAAATATGTAGAAAATTACCAAAGTTTTTCAAAACATATTATTTACTTTAAAAAACACTTTTGTTACAACGTCGCTTTTGTCACTGTTTCGTCACGATGTTAATGTCAAAATAATCAGAAATAACACATTTTTCACACCGTGACTTCTCAATATGACGTCACAAACGAGCTCTAAAATGGCCATAACGACTTCACATTTTAGTCACTGTGACTTCACATCGACGTCATGTAACGTCACATCATAATTGATGGTCACAAAGTTACAGCGTGACTTCACAACGACGACGCAAAGACGTCATTATGCCTTACGGGAAGCGCTTAATCAACTTTTATACTTTAAAGAAAATTATACATATCGTGTACTAAAAAAAAAAAAAAAAAAAAAAAAAAAAAAAAAAAAAAAGATTTGCTGATTGGACAATGTATCTAAACCGTAAAGCTTATGAATAAAAATACGCAGATTGCACCCCGGAAGCTTCGTAACATTAGTATGAAGATCATTTCGAAATGTGAAATATCTCACGTAAATATATTTTAAAACTATTTGCAATATTATTGTTTCGCTATTTTAATTTGCTATTTTCGCATTTACGGCTGCTAAGCATTTTAATGAATTAATTCTTTTAATATTTTATTTATCATTTAACACACGTTAATATAGTTTTATGGTGTAATTTTAATATTTCTCGATCGAAAATATTTAATTCGCATTTGAAATTTTTTTCTGTTTGTGATTGTTGCGTGTAAATATATATATATTTTTATTTGAAGGAAATGTTTTTTTTTTTTTTCATTATTTAGCAACAATTTAAAATAATAACCTCTTCTAAAATATGTAATATTGTCTTTCAAAATGCTGAAAATTTGAACTTAAACTGGAAATAATGCCTCAAAAAATGAGTCCAAAAGAAAATGCAGGCTGCACATCGGAAAGGTCTAATCTATAAAATGATCTAAAAATGTATAGTTTTTCCAGCTATAAAACTTTTTTTAATGAAACAATTTAACTAAATTTCAAATTAAATAGCTGTTAAAATAATAAATCTATTTAAAAGCTATCGACATCAACATATTTATCAAACAATTCTCTTTAAGACCACCCATCCTCATATTTTTTTGTGCAATAGTTTTCTTAATATTAGAAATGAAAGACTCTTTGTTACGAAAATGTCATTGTCAGAGGCAGTGAAACCGTAAGTTAATTTTTTTTCGAATAGAATGATTACTCTAAGAATAAGAAAAATTATTGAAGCATTGAAAGAAATTTAATTAAAACATTCAAACAATAATTCATTCAAACAATAAGAAAAAACTTCAAATTAAATGATTATTAAAATGAGGGAAACGTATATAATATACCTAAGTGATATAACTCCGCCTATTTCAGAACGAAAATAACAACTAGTTTTGTAGTAAGTTTTAACCAAAAACATTACAACCACCACTCCTGACGTGAAATTGGCGTTCATCAGTTATTATTAAAAACGAAAGAATAATGATAATAGAAATGTTTGTGGGTTAAGAATATTTCTTAACGTTTTAAATTTAAAATTTTCGTTAACACGGAAGAAAATATAAGTACTAAAGGCGATATGCTTAGCAATGGGCGGAGCTACAGACATTGCATTACCATACTATCATAGTTACAAGGGGGTCTCTTCCCTTATTTTGAGTGCGACATATCGTCTTTACATAAGACCTAACTTCATAATCTAAAACTGTCATTTTCTTTATGTGTTCTTAATTATTTTTAAATGTTGCATTTTAAAATTAATATTTCTTTTTATAACATTATCTAAACATTAAGAAAAATCAATGTAGCATTAAAAGAAATTTAATTAAAAAGAACAAAAATTGACTTTAAAAGAACGAAATTGTTCATATAATAAGTAAACACTTCAAATTAAATGCTTATTAAAACAAGGGAAACTTATCTAATATGCCTAAGAGATATAAATCCGCCTATTCCGAAACGAAAATAATAGACAGCTCTGTAGTAAATTTTAACCAACGATATTAAAACCACAATCATTAACGTAAAATTAGCGTTCTGCAGTTTTTATTAAAAACTAAATAATAATAATTAGTGGGTTTAAGAATATTGAATAGCGATTTAATTAAAAATTTTAAGGAAGATGGCAGAAAATGTACGTACTATTAACAATATGCTTAGCGATGGGCGGAGCTACTGACTCAATATTAGATTGTCATTAGAATGTCAGATTATCCATTTACATGCGTTTCACTTAGTTTGGATAATTTAGAGCAAAGAAACCATTTACACAAATATTGCTTACAATTTTGAATAATGTAACACAAATGATAAACCAGTTTATTGAGATAAATGCATTCCAATGCATATTATAGATTCAATGAAAATTATATATCTAACAACGAAATGTAAATTTAAAACATTTTTTAGATGTGTAAATATATTTTACCAAATCAAAATGAAAAAAAAAACTGAATTTTAAAACAAACTTTTTAAAGGCACATAAAAGCGTCACTTAAATTATATATCATATCTTTTAAAACGCATATTTTGAATTTATGGGAGATGTGTGTGAAAAAGCATAGGTGAATAAAGTTGTATATATCTTTTCATGTTGAAAATAACTTTTGCACATGCTATTATAAATAGGAAAAAAAAATAAAATGATTAATGAAATAGTACAAAAATGCATTTTTCAATTAATAACATGGCGTCACTCAAAATTTGATATCATTATTTTTAAAATTCATATTCAAAATTCTTAGAGCCATAAAATAAACAGCTGAGTCAAAACTTTTAACCCATTAAGGGTTATTGTATTGATATGTATACTATACATACAGATATGTCCATATACATATAGAAATATATATCTGAATTTTGTCATGCTGTAACGCTCGAATTTATGAACCAATTTGAATGAAATTTTTTATGTGCATAAGAGGAGTACTAATGTCTCGAACAAGTTTGTTGGCCAATTTTATCCATCATTTTGTTTCCAAATGGTAGTCATTTGATTCTTTTGAAATTTTCATGTTTTTTAATTTTGTATACTTACAGGAAAAGTTCCATTTCACAAAATGCAAACTCTTATACAGTAGACTCTCTCAAATCCACACAGCTTGGGACCAGAGGTTTTGTGGAAT
This sequence comes from Maratus speculifer, assembly GCA_964019185.1. NCBI lineage: Eukaryota > Metazoa > Arthropoda > Arachnida > Araneae > Salticidae > Maratus > Maratus speculifer. The sequence continues at coordinate 331,670 of CAXHSM010001080.1, read as the reverse complement.
TTAGAATTTTGTGGGTTTCCGGTCATTGGTTTGTTTATATATTTTTAAAAAGTAATTTGAATGTTATTAATAATGAAATCAAAAGTATAATGAATGTTTACAATATGCTAAAATATTAAAATAAGTAATAAACTAAATTTTTAAAATCATAAAAATACTAAAAGCAAAAGTCAAATTAATAATTAATGATGTACAATTAAATATTCATTATAAAGATGAAATGTGTTTTTCCTAAATTATTCAAGAAAACTTGCCTTACAAAGGTACATTACTAATTCACATCAAGATCATAAAATAATGAAGCTTTATTTCAGGTTTAGCCAGACTTAATAACTAAAAAAGCTTGATTAATATCTAAATATATTTGGTAAGATTGTGATTACCAATAATATCAGCAATATCTTTATTTTTTCAGAAATAAATTATTCTTTCTTCATGAAAAAACATGAATTCAATAACCTTAACAAAAATTACAAATTAAAAAATATATGGAATTGATATAAAACTAAAAAAGTCAAATTTTGCATCTACATCTGAACTGAATGTTTCATTGTTTACATCCATAAAATGTGTGCAGATTTTAGAGAGTTGTGGATTTTAGGAGTGTGGATTTGAGGGATTCTACTGTATATCATTTTAAACAGAATGTTAGAAACATCAAAAGACATTTTAAACAATCTCACAATATAAGTTAACAATATAAGTCATTTTAAAGAAAAAGTTAGAAAACATAAAAATTTCTATAAGTACCCATAAATTCAAATGACCTCCATTTTGAAACAAGATGGCGGTTGAAGCTGGCCAACAAACTCGGTTGAAATCTTAGTACTTCTACTATGCACATAAAGAATTTCATCCAAATCGGTTGATAAATTTGAGAGTTACAGCCCAAAAAAATTCAGATATCTATATCTATATCTAATGTAGTATATATATGCAAGTCAACATTTCAACAGACAGTGGTTTTGGTATCTATGGGTCACAATCAATGAAAATTTATCAAAATTACCCGAATTTTCTCTCCTCCAAATGACTGCAAAAGGCAGTTTTTTACTTTTTGGAATGAAAGCTATCTAAAAGTATCCACAATTTTGGCTACCACTGTATGTTTAAATTTAAAACATTATGTTGCTTATAGACTGAATATGGTTTTGTTCTGTTCTATAGAATGTATTGTTTTTTAAATGTAATTGATAGCATACTAAAGTTCTTACATAAATTTTATCAAAATGAACATATAATATTAAAGCAATTTACAAAACCAAGAATCTGAAATTCCAATATTTTCACAAAATTAAATCTGTTGTCAAGAAGTGCTGTGGTTGAACTGATAAAAAAAAGTATTTTATTAATTTTTGCATTTAGAAAATGGAACTTGTCTGTTCTCATATATGGAAGATAGACTTTACAAACAATGTTACTAGTTACAACATTTTATTTTCTTTGTATTGTCATTCTTAATCTTTTATAGGGTGGATGTTCTAGTTTTGGCCACATTTAAAGGAAAGTTGAAATAATAATTTCATAGTTTTTGACAGAGTGAGACATATTCAACCGTAATAACAGCATTCTTTAGTAAATCTAATTGTCTTTGTGTTAATTATAATAACTTTCTATAGAATATTTTAGATTGTGAATAATATATTGTTTAGTAATTTCTTTCAATTTGTACCTGCTTTGGTTACCCCTGCACAAGTATTGGCCATCTTAATGCATCAGTTTTGGACACCCCAAACTTATGTAGTTTAACAAACATTTTAATTGATAATAAGTAAAAATAAAGTATTTTTTTGCAACACCTATTTTACCACACACACATTTGCTTGTTGTATTAAGAAAATTTGAAATTTTTTTAATGAATTCATGAAAACATCAAATAAAATACATTTAAGTTGATTTTAACTGAAAATTTAAGACAAAAAATATATCTGATTCATGACAACAGTACCTGTAAGACATACAAACTGTATTTTGATATTTTGCATAGTAATCAGTTTTATAATTATCCATGCATTGTGGACTTTTTAAAATTAAAATACTTGAATCTTCATCAAAGTTATCTTTCTTTGAATCATTTTCTGATTTTGTTTTCATTTATATTAGCTTGTAGTATCTTATTTATGTATTTTTCCATTTTGCAAGTTATTTTAGAAAAGGATTTCATTGGGGAACCATAGCATTTCATGTCTGGTCTTCAATCTTGAAATGAAGTTTCTATCTTGCCGGTTTCAACAACTTTATTGTTTGAATCTTAAAATTGTTCTGTTTTATAAGAAATAATATTCTTACAATTTCTGAAATCTAATTTTTACCTTTAATTACAGCTGACTGTTGGCCTTGTCATTCTGAGGATTCAGAAGTTTTCTTCGAACTTTAGATATCCTTGTGTAAATATCAATTAAGGTCTTAGAAAGATCCTAACTTATCGGACTCCTAACAGTGCTCAACTTTCCTTTTTGGACCTATATCCCTCGTGTAGATGATTGTCTGAATTAAACAGCACAATCCTAGTACTTAGATCTACTATTTGAGATTCAACATTATTAGAAAAAAGTGGTGTCCATTCTATAAACTTGTGATGCAATGTAGAATGAGGTACTCCAAGTCTTAACTATCTCTTAGTGCTGACAATAGATTTTGAATGGCCTTAGTTTTACTTCCTGTCTTAGAGCAGTGTTCAATCTAGCCCTCTTTTTAAGAGCAGAGAATTGTGTTTTTTAAAACTTTGTAAATGAATTCTGTTTGTAGTAAAGATTTTCATACTGTTTGTTATTTCTAAACCAATGTGCCTAAAATCTTAAAAAATTAAAAAAACTTTTTTTTTTTTTGAAAAAATACAAGAAATTATTAAATTATGTAATTTTATTGAACTTTTTGATTTATAAGTTATAAAATCTTTTACAATACAGTCAAAGTTCTATAATCCACACAAGTTGGGGCCAAAGTTTGTGTGGATTATGGAATATTGTGGATTATAAAAATTATGGATTATACGTCATTTTATTATTCCTAGACATCATTTTAGCTCTATATTTAGTATAATATGAAATAATAAATATGACATCTAAAATTATAAAAATGTTTATATTCACATTTCATTATATTTGCACATTATTTTCTGAATTACAATGAAGTATGTAAATTTAATTATCAAACATTTCATTGTCTATTTTGCTTTTTACACAGTTTATTGCAATGTCAAGCAGGGAGTCGTTAATATTATTTGTGAAGAAATGGAATTGATTTGCTATGCTGTTCTATAAATAACAGGGTAACTTTCATAAGAACAAACTGAAAATATGCAGTTGTATACCTATATGAATAGGTAATGTAAAATATAATACCTATATGGTAATAGCCTGAGTCATGTGACTGTCATCAACAGTTCCAGGCTGGCTGCTTTGCTTTTTGTATGTCAGGTGGCTATTTTGATACTTATTGCAATTTAAAATTTCCAAATACAGATCCATCGACATCATTTCATCTATATTATAATAGTGCAATTCACGTAATTGTCATAAACAATAAGGCTTTCTATGAGCAATGATAACAGGCCATTTTCAATCAAAAGTATTTTTTCGAATAAAACTACATAAAATTTGCTGTGCTTGCTAACAATTCTTAATATCTATCTAGATTGTCTTAGCCAAGTAAAAGTTTTTCAAACTTTTTAACTCACCAATTAACTTTTTTTTCTGTGTGGTAAATTAAAATAATTTTTTGATGTTAAAATTAAATGTTATGGTTTTTTATTATTTATTATTTATTATTTCTTTTCTTTATTTTTTAAAAGAAATATGTAAAATTCATGAATTTAAAATGTTTTAGTTCTAAATGAAAGTTGCATATTTTATTTAAAATTAATAAATTAATTCTCGATTTTTCTATCAGAATTTTCTGATTTTGCAAGGGAATGAACAAGTAAATTAAATTATGACATCATAAAATACTTAGAATTACATTTAAAGATGAACAAATTGGTCGCCAGAGGCATTCAGCTAGTGTATAATATAAATTTATATGTAAATATTCAGTGTCAACTTTAAAGTTTAAAGAAGTTTAAAAAAATGCATTACTCTAAAGCTAAACAACGTGAATAACAATTTGGCAACTTGTAAGAAATAGTGATGAAATTAAGTTGAGCCTGAATGTATGAACAGTAAAAAAGCAAAAACTTTGGATAGTTTTAATGAATATGCTGAAGAAGTAAGCAGAATTTTAAGAGGAAAAAAAGTAAATTTACAAGTGTGTAATGAAATAAATTTTCTGTTTTTATCAGTATGGCTATGAGAGAGTTGGATATGCAAGTGCCAACTGTTTTGCATGCACAGCTACACATATGCATCTTTGAGACATATATATTTGGAATGAAGGCAAGAGAAGACCTTCAAAGGGCTTCAAAGACCCGCCCACCCACTAACCGAGTTTCAATATCTTTAATTTGTCTAATTTTTCTGTTGAATTTGTCCGGTTTCAATTTCAGTTAATATTTTTTCTTTTTTGTTAAGAATGCAAGGCTATTCGGGTCGTAAGTAAAGGATTTTGGCGATATCCATGGTCGCCTGCTGGTGACAGCGCTGTCGCGCAAGAGACTAGGTCTGTTTGTGTCATAGGTAGGGGTCGTCGACGAAAAATAGTTGCTCACCGTGACGGTAGACCCACCCAACCGCCGTCCGAGACATATATATTCGGGATGAAGGCAAGAGAAATCACTAGATTCAGAGCCCCACCCACCCACTAACCGAGTTTCAATATCTTTAATTTGTCTAATTTTTCTGTTGTACTTAAGAATACGTAAAGTACCATAGTTTAATGTATTGATTTTTGTATTGTTTAAAGAAATGAAACTTGTCATATGTGATAACTTAATTCAGAATTAAAATTTACTTCAATTTATTAAAAAAAATTGCATTACTTTATTTTATTTTATTTATTTTTATTCTTAGACTGAAAGGTTGATAGAACTCTCTCTTACTGAAGTTCCTTGGATGAAAATGGCTATAATCTCATCATACTTTAAATAAAATTCTCTTATCATCCAAAACATAACTTTTTCACATGAGACAATGACATCAGTTACAGAAGAAAAATCTTCCTCTGGTGAACATCACTTTGTTCCTCAAAATGGTAGTAAAAAGAAACATTCCTCCCCTGGTACAGGAGAAAAACTTTTTATTTGTGAAGTATGTTCCAAAACAATTTCTAATAAGCGTAATCTAAGGAGCCATCTTATGACTCATACTGGAGAGAAACCCTATGTTTGTGAAACATGTTCAAAGGCATTTTCTCGCAACGATACACTAAGAAAACATATCTTGACACATACTAGAGAGAAATTCTTTGTTTGTGAAACATGTTCCAAAGCATTTTCTCATAAAAGTACTCTAACAAATCATCTCTCGACTCATACTGAAGAGAAACCCTATGTTTGTAAAATATGTTCCAAAGCATTTTCTCATAACAGTGCTCTAAGAATTCATCTCTTGACTCATACTGGAGAGAAACCCTATGTTTGTAAAATATGTTCCAAAGCATTTTCTCGTAACAATCTTCTAAGAAGTCATCTCTTAACTCATACTGGAGAGAAACCCTTTGTTTGTGAAGTATGTTCCAAAGGATTTACCTAGAAATGTAGTCTAAGAAATCATCTCTTGACTCATACTGGAGAGAAGCCCTATGTTTGTGAAACATGTTCCAAAACATTTTCTGATAAAAGTACTCTAAGAAAACATCTCGTGACTCATTCTGAAGAGAAACCCTTTGTTTGTGAAATATGTTCTAAAGGATTTACTCAGAAACGTAGTCTAAGAAGGCATTATTCGTCTCATACCAAATAGACATTTCCTTTAAATCTCTTATATTTTTATTGTCAAAATTGAATATGTACTCAATATATGTCTTTGCATTTACTAGTATCGCATATCTTTTTTTTTTTTTTTTTAATTAGTGATTTGAAAAAAATGTATAATTCTTCCATAATTATCAGACTTTTCACTTTGAAATTAGCAAATAATTCCGGACCTATTCATTAGATTTTAGTAAACCATCCTGTAATGCCTTTTATGGTTTTTGGTTTCATTTTTTGTTATTTCACTGTAATTTTACCCTGTAATAAAAACTTACTTTAAACTTGAAACGATAATTTGTAGCTCAATATTTTATAACATAGGAAAGGCTTAATTGAAGCTACACCTTTTTAACAAATATGAGAAATATGCTATAAATATTTCTGTTGCAAAAAAAAAAAAAAAAAAAAAAAAAAAAAAAAAAAAAAAATTGTTAATTTTTTTTTAAACTTTTTCCAAGGATTTAAATGAAGCATATCATGTAATCTTTGCACACATTATGAGCAAATTTACCCGTTTTTCTTTAAAAAATATATAAAATGAATTCAATATTTATTCACTATGTTTACTTTATTCATAAATACCAGTTGTATAACCTAATCAACAGTACACTTTGCTTTTAAGATTTATTTTTTGTTTCTATATCTATATTTTGTTTCTATATTTCTGTATAACCAAATTCAAATTTTTTGTAGTACAGCAATATTATTTCTTGTCATTAAGAAAATCTTGTGTGTTTGCAAATTTCATCTAAAAAAATCTCATATGATCATGACTAAATTTTGCAAACTACCATTTTGAGGTCAGAGAAGACCAATGGGATAGGTCACATGGTTGAGAAATTTTTATGAATACAGTAAAATATCGTTAATAAGCCCCCCCCCGAAACGTGATGAAAAATCATAAAATAATTAGAGGGGGGGGGGGGGCGCTTACACGGGATTTTTCCGTGATCGTTTTACAAAATTTGCAGGGATGAATCATGATTAAATGAATGAATCGTGAATCTTTGAAGGAATCATGAATTTTGATACTTGAAGCAATACTTGAAAAAGTTTGGGTTTTTTTTTTAAAGTAAATTCTGTCAAGAAAACGCAGAAAAAGGAGAATTTGTAATAAAAAAGCATTAAATCAATTTAAAAATCTCGAAGAAACGCAAATTTCATCAAAGATTCACGATTTATTCATTTCATTATGATTCACCTGTTCTCAAGCGATCCGTTTTCAGCGATTTTTTTGAGAGGGAGGGCGCTTTCTCGGGATTTTTTGAAAATTTCAAATTTTTTGTAAAGTGGGGAGGGGGCATTTGATAAGGAAGGGCGGATTAACGGGATTTTACGGTAAGTCATTTTGGTATATAACACTTTATTTTTATGGGAATGAAAATTCAAACAGTTATAAACTTATTGAAAATTTAAGAATAAACTAAGTCGCAAAGCTGGCAACATTTCACAAGAGTTGACAGAAAAATCAAATTTCAAGATTACCAATGTCAAAAGATTTGCAGCTTTCTGGGCATAAAATTAAATAATATCACTGAATTTGGCAGTGATATATAATTGTTATCCAGCTGAAATGTATTGTTTTATTGAGTTGAATTGAAGAAAACTATGACGTTGACAAAACTATGTTCGGTCCTTCCTGCTACAATGTTATAGTAGCAGCAAATGTTTGTATAAAAATTTTATCTAAAAATTTCCTCTAATGTTTTTGACTGTATTTTGTATTGTAACATTTTGGAATATGAGAAGTTCCAAATGTTAGAGAAAATTAAATAAGTAGGTCATTTAAGCATCACTGTAGATCATTAGAATGAAGGTTGAAATAGATAAGTTGTTGGATGTTTTTTTAAAAAAACTACTTACTACAAAATTTCAAACAGCCTTAAGCATTACGAGATGAAAAGAAGGGGGGAGGTGACGACTATTTGTTTTTATGCTTTAATAAACTGAAAATACAATTTGGAGGTAGGAGTTGTCACATCCATTTCTTTATCCTCTCCAAATATGATTTTTGATGTGTTATTAATTATTTCTGTTCCTAATGTGTCGTAATTTTTTTATTGTTTTTTTTTAATAATATTAGAGGTTTCCAAAAATCAATGTTGTTTAATAGCAAATGTTAAAATATATATGTTGGCTTATATTTATTGTTGTTTGAAAGATGAATTTGTTGTGGGTTGATGAAACTGTTGCAACACTGTTTCTGCAGAAACAACACACTTTAAGGAACTTACTGCCAAATGATTATTATTGAAGGGAACAATAAAAAGACAGCAAGAAAGGTGGCTTTTAAGCATTATTTTTTAGAACCATACAAAAAGAGTACATGTTTTGTCAGTTTTAGTTTAAATTTTTATGCCCCAAAGTCGCTTTAAAGTAATTTGTTATAAAATTCATTTAATAAATCATTAAGTAGCAATGCAGTTTAGAATGAGTTATAGATACATTGCTTTACCTTGATCCATAAGCATTATTGGTTGCACAAAACAAAAATATTTTTAAAAGGATTTCTTTTGTTTTTAAAACTTCTCAGCTTTTTTCTCCGAGGAATATTGGGAAAGAAAAGTTTCAGTTTGGGAATTTTTTTTATTTTATTTGTGCATTTTCTAATTTTACAAAATTCAAAATAAATAAAATATTTGAGAGGAGTTATGAATATGCCACAAAATTCTTGTAAATTCTAAAGTTTTTCTGGCAAAATCCTTCAAAAATTTATTAAATGATTGTGTAAATCTTCTCATGTGATTTCAAAAATTCACAAAAAAATCCTTTAGAAAAACGAAATTTTCATGATTTAAAACATAAAGGGTTAACTAAAAGGACATTGATAAAGTTTTATAAAAAAATAAACAAAATGAAATGGACAATGCTATTGCTCCACCAATGACTGAGAGTTTTCTGCTCTTAAAACTGTAGACGGGAGGTGCTGGGTTCGAGCCCAATCACACCCATTGGTTTCAATGTTTAGAGGTTTGGTTTTCTTCAACTATGGTTTTCTTCAAACTTTGGATTTCTTTGCATAAATACAGGTTAAGTTCTCTTCAAAAGATTCTCTTGGAAGATATTCTCCTACATCTTTGGTCCAATATCTCTCATGTTGATAATTGGCCTTCATAAACACAATCAAAACCAAAATGTTTTTAATCATATAATGATTATATCTCAATCAATGTGTAAAGTTGAAATATGTTGGCGTTTAACAGTAGGTGATACCTTTTTTTTTTTGCCATTCTGCCTTTGTCTATAATCATCCAAAGATCGATATCTCAGCAGTATTATCCTTTACATCCATAATTGTATCTGTTTAAAAGATTAGATTTAAATGGAGTGTAGAAATCGTGAAAAACATACACAAAAAATCATATTTTGAAAAAAAAAAGAAATATTGTTACAGTTTTCCTGTGGTATGCACATGAATGGAAAATGCATTTTATTAAACTTCAGTATTGTTCATTTTGGAAATATTCTTCATGTAAACAAGGATTTCATAAGAGACAAAACTTCATGTAATGAAAGAGTAATTGATTTTTTAAATCCCCCACATAGTTGTAAGTGTTACTAGGCAGTAATTTTTTTTCTAAATTAAAAAAAGAAAAATCCTATGTTATTTAAAAGCACTATTGTCTTATAAATGTATAAACTGTATTCTTCTGTTAAAAATGGCGTTTTTTTAGTTTTGCCAGTACATAAAAAGAAAAAAAAATTAAATAATTTCAAAGCATAGCAACTAAAATTTGATCTTAATAAATATGCGAACTTTTTAAAAAATGTGTTATTAATATTGTACTTTTTTTTCTTTTAAAAATTTCTGAATAGATGATTTCTTATTTATATGACCTTTTTTTTAGCAAAATTTAAATTGTGCTACATTCAAATTCTATTGTAATAAAAAGTAAAAAAAAAAAATTGTTGTTTAACCAGTGAAACCGATGTGTCATTTTTTTTCTGTTTGATTGAATACCAAACAAGGGGATTGTTATAATTTTTTTTTTATTCACAAGGATAATTTTTTTTCACTGAATATCTGGTAGTTGATCTCTGCATAGGTCGTTTTTTACTTTTTCAGTTTTGTTAAAAGATTTTTCCATGAGAGATACTTTCATTTTTTGAATGTGAAAATGTCATCATAAAAACAATCTTCAAACAAAATCGAAAAAGTAAAAAACGGACCTTGTAGGGATCGACTTCAACTTATACAGTGAAAAAAATTTAATTAGAAATATTGAAATGCTAATAAGATATTTTAAAAGATTTCTTTCATTGCATAGTTATTAGTGAGTTCACAGAATGAGTAAAGTAGCCTCTTTACTATTTCTCATTCATGTCTAAATATGCATAAGAAAATGTATATAATAATACACTATAACATCTTTAATCTGGACATATTCAATAATTTGTAAACTTTATAAACCTGTACGTTTATTCGTTTTAATTTTCAATCCCCTATCATAGATGGCACCATCACACATATATGAAGAAATTTTATTAGAAGATTAAAAAAATAAAAGAACATTATCTAATTTACTTCTTCTATTTTCCAGTTTTAAAATTTAAGATTTTTTCCCTTACATAATAATTAATATAGCTATTTTTTTACATTAATTTTTAAAGACTGAAAAAAATATTAATTTTGCAATTCCTCTTTCTCCAAACATAAGAAGATGGCACCAACATTTCGAAATTGTATTTTATTACTATTATTATTATTTAAATATTTAATATGTAAGTTACTGTGGTATTTATAGATGCTAGATACTAAATTTTTTACATGATTAGCCTCATGTTTCACTATTTTAAATGTGTTAATGTAATTATAATGTTATTTAATTTTCTGTAATCAAGAATCTCTCAATTGTACTGATTCTCGATTGAAGATATTATATAATAATAATAATAATAATAATGATAATGCTTTGTGATGTATATATTTTTTTAATTCAGACAAATTTAATCTCGTTTTGTAAAATGGTTACAAAATTTATCAGATTAATTAACAAAAATAAAGTCATACTAACAGTTGGCTATTGGTTGTGGCAACATCAGGAATTGAATCTCAGCAAATTGTTAGCTAATTATTGAACTAAAGATCTGAAAATATAATTGATAGTGGATCTGCTGGCTCATGTATTAACAATGAAACAGGTTTTTAAAACTGAAACAAAATTTTCTATTTTCGACCGAAAATGTCCTAAAGTTTTTAAGTAATTAACAATATATTAGTAATTTTTAAGTAATTAACAAAATATACCAGTTTATTAGATACATATTTATTAATCACCACTGCGTGTTACCAAAGTTGGCTGTCTGTGTCTCTGATTAAAAGTTTCTATTTTCACATAAAATAAAATATTCCTTCATCAATGACTCCTAATATTTTTCTAATTATACGGGTTTCATCTCGTGAAAAATAATTAGTTACACATATCCAGATATGTCTTATGATGATTTTCGTAAATGATTTATCTATTATACTTAAACGTTCTGAAAGAATATTCAAAACACATATGCAGTTTAACCTAAAAAAAATTATTACTGTCAAGTCTTTCAGTACTTGCAGTCACAAATATGTTCCTTACTTTTTAAATGTTTAGTTGTTTTTCTTATTTGAAACTTTTAAAATTGGAGTTTAGTTCTACAAATAATTATACAGCTTTCGAGTAATCTTTTGAATAATTTGTTTAATTAACAAGCCACAAAGAACAATGTGCATAATTTAATAGTAGTTAGGTTATTTATATAATTTGTTGAAATGAGTCGATGGGATATTTAAGTATTACCCGCATTTCCGTAATAGAGCATTACTTTGTATTAAAAATATTTAAATACTATTTTGGAATTACGATGAATTTTATAAATAGTTTACAAGTGTTTTATTTTCATATTTTATAGTATGAATATCCATGATATGTAAGTATTACGCATACGGTGGCCCCGAATGAGGAGTTTTATATTGTTTTACTTAATCAACAATAAGGAATCATGATTTTTAACATACAGCTGTTTGTTATTCAGAGGCGCAAATTCTAAATTTAGGAAATGAACGACTCTTTGTTATTTTCATAAAAAAATATCCCTATCGGCTTGGTCTATAGGCAGAGGTAGATTTCAAAGATAAGTGCTCATTTCTATAAAAAAATAAAATATGATTAGAGATAAACCCAGTTTAATAATTTTATTTAGCAGCTTTTGAAGAATTTTTAATTTCACTTTTTTGTAAGAGCTAATTTTATCAGAATCATCTTAAGTGAAATTCAGCTCAAAATGCCCATTTTGACAGCATATTTTTAAAATACATTCTGCTTTTATCAAAAAACTGATCAATATGGCACATTATACATTTCCTAAATAAGAGAACTTATCAGTTGGATGCGTTTGAGGACAAAAATGAATTTAAAAATGAGTCAGAAAGTAAGCCGTTTGTTATTGGAATATTCCTCAGTTTTTCAATCACGATAACTCCAGGAAATTCTGCTCAAAAAAGCTATTTTCAAAGCATTTTTGAAATATGTTCTATTTTTATATCAAAAAAACTAGCAAATGCGTCACATTATATAGTTCCCAAATAAGATAACTTGTCATTAGGATGCGTTTAAAATCAAAAATGAATTTTAAAATGAGTCATTATATAAGCAGTTTTGAAATGAGATATTTTCTTCAACTCCTTAAAAAATATATATATTTTAGCTATAAGGATTGATCCTCTAAAAAACTTGTCAAGGTAAAAGTCATAGATATTGTCGAGAAGATGTAAAATAAATGTAATCGGATTTGATATCTTATGAATTGACGAAGTTATGGATTTTTTCTTTTTTCAGTCCCTTTTTGTTTTCGTTTATGATTTTTTTTATTTTTCTTTTGCAGTGAGATTTTTGGTCCAATCAAAAACTTGTCAATACAAAATTTTAAGATAATATTAAGAACATTTATAAAAAATTTAGTTGGATTTGATATCTTGAGAATTGACTAAGTTATGATTTTTTTTTTACTCCCCAAAGGCCTGTTTTTTCTCCCTTTGAGCCCATTTTTAACTTTATCAAAAATCTGTCATGCATAATCTTTCTGCCCACTTTTTAGAAGAACATAAACTTCAAACCGATTCTATATCTATTTTATTTAAGAAGTTATGGCGTTTGTTCGGATTTCACAAAACACTATTTCCACCCTCTTGATCCGATTTTGCCCAATAACGAACATGACCGAGATTTTATGCCCTTTGATTTTATGTAAAAGTTTGATGGAGATCTGAAAAGAATTATAGAAGTTATCGTGCCCATAAAAAGTGATACAGATAGATACATATATATATATAAACTTTTTTACTAATGGTATTTTTGGAGTCTAGGGGTCATGATCCGTGTAGATCTGCAAAAATTTTTCAGGAATTCCAACATGGGAGCGAACGCAATGGGTAGTATTTCGTTCGAAATCTAGCTAAAAAGAATACCGTTTGATATCAGATTCTACTCTTGAAATATGTTTTATTTCATTCTAACTCATGTTTTTGTGAAAAACTGAGGGGATGTTCAACGTAACTTATTAGCCACTTACGAATTGATTAATCTTACCGACTGATTGTAGGGTAGTATAAAATGAAAATCAAGGAGAATTTTGACGTCAGTTACAGTCCAACAGACAACAGAAACAAAAATTCTTTAAATTACAAAGTGAAAAAAAGCATTTTCTTCACAATTAAATCCATCCACAAATGTAACCCTGCTTGTTTGAACCATTGCTATCAACAGTATCATCATTATCTGTATTATCTTTATCGTCACGAGGTGGAACCCTTCGAAATTTGACGAAAGAAAATGTTTAAGAAGGAACTGCTTCGTTTATTTATAATAAATCTACAAAATTACCTACAGTAAAAAATAATCTTATATTGATCAATCTACTTCTCAAACAAAAATTATAAAAAATACTTCTTATACTGATCAGTCTAACTCTAAAACAAATATTATTTTAAGCTAAAATTAACAAAATACTATAAAACTCAGTTGTCCACATTTTTAAAGTTAACCTTTAATCGCATATAAAATCAATGAAATATAATAAAGATCAGATAATATGATGAATTTATCAATTGAGACTCTTATATTTGGTATAAATGCGAATGAAAAAAAAATTATGCTAAATTGACACGAACATAGAATTTCACGCGAAATAAAAACCCGACATAATTTTATTTTCTCAAAATTTAAACACGTAATTCTCATACTCGTATTCACCATGTTTTAAAAAATAGTACTTTAATTTGATCATTTTAAAATCACTTTAACTTAAAACTTGAAGTTATTTAAATGATGAATAAAAACAAAATAAAACCGAAATTACCGAATTTTATAACAGACGATATTTTTTGCAAAGTATACGCATTTTAATTTCTATATATTTTTTTCCAATTTTAAGAGAAATTCGAGAGATTCTGTTGCCACAATTACAAAATTGGTACTAAAAACTATAAAAAAAAATTAATATCTCAAACACAAATTGAGATACAGCTTTCAAACAAATTGCATTTAAAAGAACATTCTTTTCTCTATACGACGGTGTAAAAATCGGAAATATGCTATGTTTAGAAGTATAAAATTTGCAGTAGCGAAAAATGCAAAACTGAAAGTGGGAAAGTGTTGCAAACTACAAATAACGTATGCGTTACGAACAGATACGTTTGGCCTTTATTATATAGATTATCATCTATTATATACGTTTCTCAAATACAAATGTTATGCAAAATGCTAGTACATATAAAGAAATGTCCTTCACTTTTGCATCAAAATATTTAAGGCACCTGAACCTACATTTCAAAAGTCCAAACGCTCTTTCAACACAAACTCTTCTTTGTAATAATTTTTTATTATAATTTATTTGCCTCCGCCCTAAATGTCCATAGTCTTTATATGGCACCAATAAATTTACTAATATAGGATACGCATCATCCCCTATTAGAAGGCAATGATCAGGAAAGTGCGTCTTCTATTACACCATGCCAGTATATCATAGTTCAAGAGCTGAGCGCACAAAACCCTAAGTCATCCAGCACATGAAAAATTTCTTTATTTTATGAAAGAGTAGTACTACAGGAGGAATCTAATCATCCATGTCAGACGGAAGGGAAGACGTGCATTAGCCAAAAATGAATACCACTAGTAGTTGACTTGTAGGTTTATCATTATGTTTTCCTACACCCAATTTTTCAAGTTTTTATACTTTTAATTGTACGGCAAACACAATGTTAAACGAATGAGTGAGCCACTAGTGGTATCAATTTTTGGCTTATGCACCCCTTCCCTTCCGGTAGACATGAATCATTAGATTCTCTTACTACTACTCTTCCATAAAATAAAGGTGTGTTTCTTGTGATCGATGGCTTAGGATTTTGTGCAGTCGACTCTTGGACTATCATATTTTGCAAAGATTCGCGTATCATGCACTGAACCTGGAAACGAGCAAATCAAATTTGTGAAGATCAAGTCTCTTTCAATGAATAGGATTTTTTTTCTTTTAAAATTTCTTTCTGGATTCTGACTAGGGGCTTTGATAGATATTTGGCAATCATCAATTGCTCCTACACCACCAGGAAATCCACAAATGCATCGGAAATGATTTTCAGTCTCTTGCAGGTCTGTTCGCCAGTGTATGAATTTGGAAGCCATACATGTAACTATTTAAAAAATTTTCTGCAATGTATCATAGGGCATTGACGTGGACAAATCAAACCTCTCTGCAATAGAGCTAAAAAATGTAAGTATATACATATATAGAAATATTTATGTAACAATATAAAAAGTACACTAGTTAGCGTAAAAGACGAACATTATTTACGGTTACTTTTATCAGGGTTGTATTTTAGTCATGAAAAACTAGTTTTTGACAAGATATAGGTTTAAGCTGGTTTCAACAATAAAAAACATGAATATTTAAGTAAATTCAGAACAAAAAAGAAAAAACAGCTATTAATATAGCATTGCATTTGTTTAACGATATAGCAATATAGTTTTAGTATTCATTAAATTGCAAGCGTACATGAAATTGAAATTTTTGTTCATTTTTGTGATGTGGCTTTTATGTATACTTGGTTGTATAACTTTTAACCCATTAGTGCCCCATTAAAGAAAAACAGTTTTTTTTGTTCAACCGCTTAATTGATTAATTCTTTTCCGTTCAATAAAGTGAAAATAGCGGACTCACACCACTATTATTTAAATAAAATATTCGTAAAATTTAGTCTAAAAATTTCTGTCTTTCAATAGCATGAAAATTTTCTTAAAAATAATAGTGGTGTCAAAAATTTTTAAACGATGAAATAAGCCAATTCGTCTTGCCCGAACGCCGTTCGGGCAAACCAATTAATGGGTTAAACAGGGTTTTTTCTTTAAACATCCTTTCTTACATATACATGCATTAATTCATATTCATAATAACATATAACATATTCATAAAAATAGACACTGTTTGATTATAAGTAGTGTAACTTCATTTTAAAATAATTAAATTAAATAATGAGTGAATTCATACAGAAAATTTTTAAAAAAATGTATTTTAATTTAAACAGTATTAGCAAACTGTCTTATATTCAGACAATAAACTGCTCTACACAATAAAGCATTGATACTCTGAAAATCTTTATAAACAATCTTTTGATTACTATAAATAAACACTTGGATATAGTTTTATAAATGTAATATTCTCTTTCACAGTTATTCAAATAATAAATTTCAAATACTTCTCGGGATTTTTTTTTGTGTGACAATTTTGAATCAACATTTCTGGCCATTAGATTCAGCAGATAACAGGGAAAATATAAGAAGATTGTTACTATTAAAATGCTATAAGTAGAACCCAGTCTTTAAATATTTTCTTATTTGAATTCATATTTTCATTTTAATTTTTCAAAATAACTTACCCAATCAAAAAAAAAAATCTTTTACAGCTTGAGCAAAATTTTAAAGATCATCCAAATATATTATTAAATATTAAATGCATTAAATAATCTGGGACGGAAAAAGAAGCCTAGACTCAATGGCGTTCGATCTCCATGGCAACGGTTAATTGCATTGCCAAGAGTGATTTTATTTTCGTTTACCGAGCAAAGTTTTTCATTCGAAAAAATGTTTTTTGGCATCAGATGGATCCGTGTTTCTGTTGACGAAATCATTCTATTCTACCGAGAGGCATAATTCTGTTGTTTATTCTATACCAGTCGATTTGAAGAAACATTCTAGCATCAGTAGATGCGTAATTCAATTAACAGAATGATTCGGTATGCTATTATATACAAAGATATTGAAATTAAATGAACTAAGTGACTTCTCGAAAGAAATAAATGTATTCTTTGTTCGAAGAAAAAGATTCTGTTTTGTTATGTGTGAGTAAGGCTGTTTTAGTTCGTAGCCGTATTCATTTTTTTACACCTGTGCTAGATAAATCGTAGTGAGAAAAAAAAGTAAAAAGTCTGCGTTTTATTTATTCTTTGATGTTTGTTTGTTTTATTCTGTATGTAAAGAAATGTTTCATTTATTAAGTTGCTAGTGTTTTGTTTATTTTATTATTTTATTCTTTTATCATATTGTGTATTTGTAAACATTCATTATGCCGAGACAATCAAAATAGGAACAGTTTTTTGAACGCATTTGTAAGGAAATTGATATATTTCAGAAAAAGCACTAGATTCCAAGTCAGATGAACAAGCAAAAATTGAAGTTTTGAAATCGAAAATATCAAATTATGAACAAACGCTTACGCAGGCATTTGATAAGCTTTCCCCGAACGAAAATAACGATAATTTGGATAGTTTTTTGAAGTATCAGGAAATAATTTGTGACCTCTTAATCGACTTAGAGGGGAAAACGAAAGTTGATTCTACGACGGAAACGCATTTTGAAAACTCAACTAAACAAAATTATTCCCATGTAAAACTTCCTAAGTTCGATTTACCCCATTTTTATGGAGATTCAGAGAATTGGATTTCTTTTAAAGAAGTTTTTAAATCTACGATTTTAGAAAATGAAAATTTGTCTGATATTGAGAAATTACAATATTTACATTCTTGTGTTCAGGGCAACGCTGCCAAATTAATTCGAGGATTCTCTCTGAGTGCAGCAAATTTATTTCAGTGTTGCGATTTGTTAAATGAACGCTATGAAAATAAGAGGCAATTGGCTTTAAGCCAAATGTACAAAATATTTTCGATAAAAATTATTAAAGCGAGTAATTCAAAAATGTTGTTAGAATTATTAGATACATGTAATGAATCAATTCGGAACTTAAAAATCTTGTGTTTAGAATCTAATGCTTTGAGTGATTTAATGATAATAAATATTTTGTTAAATAAACTAGATCAGCCCTTCAAACAAAGATAGGAATTATCACTAGAAAATGATAAAATTCCTGATTTGGATTTATTTCGAAATTTTATTGAGCGTGAAGTTCGAAGTGCAGAAGATTTGAAATGTAATAAAGTTAAGTCTAAATTTAATTTCGATAAAAAAATCTCTAGGTCCTAGTCGAGTCAAAACCACCATAGTGAACAGCGGGGTTGTTAAAACCGGCAATAACTGCTTACTATGCAATCAAAACCATGAGCTTTTTCGGTGTCCAGTATTCAATACAAAACCTGTTATGGAGAGGTGGAAAATCGTTAAATTACATAAATTATGCGAAAATTGTTTAAGTCAAAACCACAATGTAAATCAATGTAGAATAAACGTTAATTGCAAAAATTGTTCAAAATCGCATCATACTTGGTTACATATTTATACTGCTAATCAATACAAAAAAGAGCTGTTAATGATATTGAACCAGAACTTTCCGTTTCTAACAGCAATGTCATTCATCTTTGCAGAATTATAATGTTTTGTTATCTACTGCTCTTGTTAACGTAAAATCTAGCACATGTAAGGTCATTCAGTGCCGTGCACTTATTGGCAACGCTTCTCAAAATTCTCTAATCTCAAAAAATTTTGTAGAAAGATTAAATTTGCCTGTAGGAAAAACGAACCATAGCCTTGTAGGTATAAATGACATTTCGGCTGAAACCTGCCTAAACTTCACTGATAAAATTCTCACCCTTTTTTGAAAATAATTACAATTCTTTAAAAGCCCTTTTAGTTAATCAGGTTACTACCCCTCTCCCAAACTTCAAACTGGAAAGGTATACGTGGCCGCACATTGAAAACGTATAACTGGCTGATCCGGACTTCAATGTGTCAAAACCAATCGAAATTCTTCTGGGTGCTGATATTTTTGCTAAACTGTTATTAGGGTCACCTATTTGTGGACAGTCAGGTGAACCCATTGCTATTCCAACTGCATTGGGTTACATACTTAGTGGTCCAGTACTCCACTCGTCAAAATCGACCAAAAGTGTAGTCTGCCATACAGTGAATATGACTGAATTTTTTAATTCAGATTCGATTCCTAATTCATAAACAAACCCCGTTTCTTTACAAATTACTTCAAAGAAGCATACAATAGAAAAGAACTCTAAAACTAATAGTCGTGATTCAAGTACTGATATTTCTGTTTGTAAGAATTCGATAAATGACTCTGTTGAACCTTCTAAAAACATTTCTTGTCTGAATTCATCTATTTCCCCTGTTGATTTAAATTTTCATAAGCCACCTGAACTATTTGAACAGATTAGTAACTATGTTTCTTCTGCAATTGTTGAAATAAAATCTTTCGAATCTGATTTGTCTGATAATGCCCTTTTATTCCATTCTAATACACCTCATCTATTTATTCGTCAAAATGTAATTTATACTGATGATAGAGAAACAATATCACGATTATTGACTTTGAATAAACCTGAAAATGATCCTAAAACTAAGAAAAATGCATTCAAGAATACCAACAATTCAATTTTTTTCATTTTTTGTGACAAAGAATCTTGTTCCCCATTCATAGCTCTACGACATAGCTCTTCGTCTTGCCCGAACGCCGTTCGGGCAAACCAATTAAGGGGTTAAACAGGGTTTTTTTTAAACATGCTTTCTTATTACATATACATGCATTTTTATTGATAAAAATAGACACTGTTTGATTATAAGTAGTGTAACTTCATTTTAAAATAATTAAATTAAATAATGAGTGAATTTATATAGAAAATTTTAAAAAAATGTATTTTAATTTAAACAGTATTAGAAAACTGTCTTATGTTCAGATAATAAACTGCTCTACACAATGAAGCATTGATACTCTGAAAATCTTTATAAACAATCTTTTGGTTACTAATAATAAGCATTTGGATGTGGTTTTATAAATTTAATATTCTCGTTCACAGTTATTCAAACAATAAATTTCAAATACTTCTCGGGATTTTTTTTTTGTGTGACAATTTTGAATCAACATTTCTGGCCATTAGATTCAGCAGATAAAAGGGAAAAAATAAGAAGATTGTTACTATTAAAATGCTATAAGTAGCACCCAATCTTTAAATATTTTCTTATTTGAATTCATATTTTCATTTTAATTTTTAAAATAACTTCCCCAATCAAAAAGAAAATCTTTTACATTTTGAGCAAAATTTTAAAGATTATCCTAATATATTATTAAATATTAAATGCATTAAATAAACTGTGAACGAAAAAAAAGCCTAGACTCAATGGCGTTCGATCTCCATGGGAACTGCTAATTGCATTGACAAGAGTGATTTTATTTTCGTTTGCCGAGCAAAGTTTCTTATTCGAAAAAATGTTTTTTGGCTTCAGATGGATCCGTGTTTCTGTTGACGAAATCATTCTATTCCACCGAGAGGCATAATTCTGTTGTTTATTCTATACCAGTCGATTCGAAGAAACATTCTAGCATCAGTAGATGCGTAATTCGATTAACAAAATGATTCGGTATGATATTCTACATAAAGATATAGAAATTAAATGAACGAAGTGATTCCTTTGACTGTATTCTTTGTTCGAAGAAAAAGATTCTGTTTTGTTATGTGTGAGTAAGGCTGTTTAAACCTTTATTCTGCGCTGAATGTGCACAGCCTAAGATTCTGAGTTTTGTTAATGAAAAGAAGGCCTTGTGATGATATTCGAAATAAATATGATTTTTTATAAATATCTCAAGACCAATTTTCCTTCCAGTTTTCATGTTCTTTATTGGGAGATGGGTAAGTTCCTTCAAACCGTTTTAATGTTCAATTTATCTTATTCGGTTTTATTAAAATTCGGTCATTCATGTTTATAAATTCAAAATGCGTAACTCTAAACTTTATTCTTTATTCGCACATTTTATAACCCATTCATGATTCTTATATCCAATCTGCATTAAAAAAAATCTTAATAAAGAATTTTTTAAAAAAATTCTTGGAATGATTTGAACTTAACAGTAAAGTCTTTAAATACTTCAAGAAGTATTATGTCTTGCTATTTGACGCTTCTCGTCTGAAACTGCCAGGTTAAAAAAAGAAGAAAAAAAAGGTGACAGTCAAATACACAAAATACCTACCTCTCCAGACATTGTTTGTAAGAAAAAAATTGGGGAAGGGATAATAGGAAGTCATAATTAACAAACGGCAAATACATAAATTTTAAATCCGTTAAATAAAGTAAATATTCATTTAAATATATATATATATATATTCTCAAAGGGCTGTTTAATAGCTTCTGCTTATCAACCAGGAGAAGACCCTTTAATTGCCTTCTAGGAGAACTTAAAGGAATCAACTGGGAGCAGAGACTTAATGTCCAATCCGCACCTTCCATCGGTACAGCCTGTTAGTACTCTTGCCTAGTGCAAGGGGATTTGGCCACAACCCCCCTTATTTTACCATGAATTCACAAAACAAATCACGGCCCTCAGTTCCCGGTACTCTGCATGTTCCTGGTTACAGCAGCGATCAGATAGACATGAAGACAGAGGATGCTAAGAATCACCGGGGCCGGCTTGGCTGCCATAAGTTAATGACCTTGGCTACGTATAATGGACGATCCCTATCTTCTGAAAACCGTTTACAGGAACTTGAAGAAGAGTTAGATCGGATTAACTGGGACATTTTAGGATTATGTGAAGTAAGAAGAAAAGGAGAAGAAAAGATTGATCTTGCCAGCGGACATGTTTTATACTACAGGGGCACAGAAGATGGAAGAACAAGTGGTGTAGGATTTCTGATTCATAAAAGGTGGAAGAATCACATTGTAGAATATGATAGTGCGTCAGATAGAGTTGCAAGATTAGTAATACAAGTGCGCAAAAGATACAAGCTGCAAATTACCCAAGTTTATGCACCAACAATAAGTTATTATGATGAAGAAATTGAAGATTTCTATGAAAAAGTAGCTTTAATGCATCAAAAGGAAAATTGTTACATCAAATTAATAATGGGAGACTGGAATGCTAGAATTGGAGAGAAAAAGAAAGGTGAATTATCTGTAGGAAATCATGGATATGGTATGCGAGATGAAAGAGGAAACAGATTGATTGAGTTTGCAGAATATGAACAGATGTACATCATGAATTCACTTTTCAAGAAAAAGCCACAAAGAAAATAATGGACATGGCGTTGTGCAAATGGCTCAACAAGTTATAATCGACTACAACTTGATCAACAAAAAGTATCTTATTCAAGATTGCAGCGTTCTCAATAACTTCAATACAGGAAGCGACCACAGATTGGTTAGATGCAAACTGCTGTTAAATACTAAAGTGGAAAGAATGAGCTTTTGTTACACTCAAAGAAATCAATCAATATTATAAACCTCCAGAAACATAAAGAAGAATTTCATTTGGAACTTCAAAACCGTTTCCAAGTACTTCAATCAACTTTAGAAGGAGAGCAAGATGTTACAACAGTGAACAAGAAGCTAACCAATACTCTACAAGAAATTGCAAAGAAAATAGCCGGTGATGCGCAAATAAAACAGACAAAGAAAATAACAGAAGAAACAAGAAGATTGATGGAAAAACGCACAGAATTTAAAATGAAGAAAAATGATCCTAAATCAAGAGTTCAATATGCTGAATTATGTAAACCAGTAAGAAAATGCACTACAGAAGATATTAGAAAATATAACTGTGACCTTGTTAAAAAAGTTCTGGAAGATAACAAAAGTTTAAAATCAGCTAAGCGCAAGTTATGTGTTGGAAGAAAAGGTATTTTTGAACTGAAAAGAGCAGATGGAACAATCACCAAAATCAGCAACGAAATAGTACACATTGTTGAGAAATTCTATAATGATATACATAAATGTGAAGATCAGGGGGAAATCAACGTACACGATCAACAAGAAATCTTAACTGAAACTGAAGAGATAATCCCAGTGATGACAGATGAAGTTTTACAAGCTATTAGATTTATGAAAAAGGGTAAATGCCCTGGGGAGGATGGAATTACAATTGACCTTATCAAAGAAGCAGGAGAAGAATTTGCAAAAAGGCTATCCTTACTGTTTTCCAAATGTCTCAAAAGGTCAGATGTACCAGAAGATTGGAATAATGCTGTGATGGTACATTTTTATAAGAAAGGAGAGAAGGAAAACATTAAAAATTACCGTCCGATCAGCTTACTGTCCGTGATTTATAAAATTTTCACCAAAGTTTTAACGACAAGACTTGAATCAGCCCTGGACTCAGCTCAACCTACAGAACAAGCAGGATTCCGAAGTGGATTCAGCACAATGGATCATATCCAAACAGTAAGGGAACTCATAGAAAAGCATAAAGAATATAATTTGCCTCTCTGCCTTGCCTTTATTGATTATGAAAAAGCTTTTGATTCCGTCTACACATCAGCAGTAGTAGATTCTCTGGAGGACATTGGTATAGACAAACCTTACATCAATATCATAAAGAAGATTTACAAGAAAGCAACAGCAACCATCTGTTTAGATAAAGGAAAAGCGAAGATCAAGCTCGGAAGAGGAGTACGACAGAGAGACACCATTTCACCCTAGCTTTTTAATGCTGTCTTAGAAAATATCTTCAAGAAGCTGGATTGGGAAAACAAAGGGGATTAGAATAAATGAAGAATTTTTAAGTCATCTCCGGTTCGCTGACGACATTGTAATTTTCAGTAACAGTCATGAAGAATTGGAAATTATGCTAAAAGATCTTGCAGAAGCTAGCATCAATGTGGGATTAAAAATAAATTTAGAAAAGACTAAGGTGATGTTTAATTCATTTAGATCAAAAAAGAAAATTGTCTACAAGAACACTGAGATTAAAGAAGTGCAAAGTTATGTGTACCTAGGACAGGAAATATCATCGGATAATAGTATCTTGAATGAAATCAATAGAAGAATAAGAAATGGGTGGAGTGCTTTCGGGAAGAACAGTATTATTCTGAAGAGTAATGCCTCTTTGTTTGACAAGAAAAGTTTTTAATCAATGTATTTTACCTGCATTAACCTACGGAGCAGAAACATGGACACTAACAAAACGGATGATACTAAGATTACAAACAACACAGAGAAGCATGGAAAGATATATGCTAGGCATAACTAGAAGAGACAGAAAGAGGATAACCTGGAGAAGAAATCAAACAAAAGTTTTTGACATCCTTGAAAGAATCAAGCAGCTAAAATGGAAATGGGCTGGGCACATTGCAAGAAGACAAGACAATAGATGGAGCACAAATATACTACAGTGGTATCCCAGAGATGTAAAACGACGAAGAAGACGACCACAAGTAAGATGGATTGACGAAATTAGAAAAGTGGGTGGTGTAAATTGGATGACGAAAGCACTAGACAGAAAACATTGGAAAAATCTGGGGGAGACCTACATCCAGCAGTGGATCGAAAACGGTTGATGATGATGATGATGATGATGATATATATATATATATATATATATATATATATGTATGTATTAACAAAATTTTCCTTTTCTGATATTTTCAAAAGCACAGTAAAATGTATAATTTTCAAAAAATTTACAAAAAAAAAAAAATAAGAAGTTTCTCATTAAAAGGCTGGTAAGTGAAAGGCCGATTGTGCCTTATAACTTTTGAAACTTAATATATTTTTTCTCTGATTTTGAAAAACGTCGCAAAATTTATTCATTTAGAGGAACTTAAAATAAAGGAACTAAGAATTTTCCGTTGTATGCAGGGGGCACAGGTAGTCACTACCCCTCACTGGATTTAGAAATGTAACTTAGTGAAAATATTTTTTTCTCTTAGTTTAAAATAATAAAAGAACTAAGAATTTTAAGTTAGGGGGAAGGAAGTATAGATAGGTACGCCAATGCCTGAATTAAAAAAAGAAATGGATTTTAATATGTTAAAACTTGTAATTTCCAAATAACAAAACAAAGTAGGAACTAATAAATTTTTCACAAAGGAAGTGGCTGGGTGGGATGGGAAATCCATAATTCGATTTTGATGCATAATTGAAATTATTATTTCCGATTAAATTCTGTGAATTTATCGGACACCATTATACTAGAGATACACTAGAAAATATATTTCTAAATTAATGGTTGGATAATAACTTCAAATTCACTGCAGTGATTCTATGGTTATAAAATCTCGTATATTTTTTAATTTTTGATTATAAAATGACTTTATAAAAACTACAGTACTTTTAAAGTTAATAGCTAAGAGAATGTTTAAAATAAATCACTACAAAATCACCTTTAATTAACTGCTAA
The DNA here is from genome assembly GCA_964019185.1 of Maratus speculifer. NCBI lineage: Eukaryota > Metazoa > Arthropoda > Arachnida > Araneae > Salticidae > Maratus > Maratus speculifer. The sequence goes on along the minus strand of CAXHSM010001080.1, from coordinate 306,226 downwards.
ATAACTGAAGTGGTTTTATAGTCGAGATTCCACTACAGAAAGACTACAGTTAACTTTAGAAAACCTTAAAAACACTTTACTTCAAAAAAAAAAAAAAAAAAAAAAACTGCAGTTCATTTTTAGTTGGAAAATCAATCAAAATCTAAATATTTTTCAAGTATGTTAGAAAGTTTTAAAAAGAGATTATATTTGACAAAAGTAAAAAAAATTGCTATTTATTTACATTTTAAAACTATAAGGCAATCTTATTTCTTTATGAAATGAAAATATATGTATAAGAGACTGAAGCCTTTTTTAATAAATATTTATATTTTATTTGCGGTATTACAGAGAAATTAGGAGTGGCACTCTTTTAAAAAATATATATTTTTCATTGAGTAAAAAAGTAAATATTAATGTCAAAAATTCACTGTTTAAAATCCTGTTTAAAGCGAGTCTTTTAAGAGAAATATCCTCATTCATCAGAGAATATTATAAATCCTTAAATCTAAAGTAAGCAAAAGTTAAAGAGAGAAATGTAAGATTTTAAAAAAATCTACAAAGCAAGATCAAAATAAAAATATGTTTGCATACTTAATGTTGACACATTTAATTAGCTGACACATTTAATTTGCTGAGTTATTACTTTGAATTCCAAATATTTTCGTAGGAAAGTCTTTAATTTTAATGACTGCAATATTTCACATGAAATATCACTCTCATAACGCTAGAAAATGTCACGGCTCCTATTAAAAAATTATTTAACAGCAAATAACAAATTAATACATAGATCGGAATTTTAATTTTTTTTTCCTTCATGTCTCACACAAAAGCTTTCTCATCAGTATGTGTTAACAGATGCTTGTTTAAACTACACTTCTGAGCGAATTTCTTACCACATATTTTACATAGAAAAGATTTATCACCAGTATGAATTAAAAGATGCCTGTTTAAACTACCTTTTTCAAAAAATTTCTTATTGCATATCTCACAGGCAAAATGTTTTTCACCAGTATGAATTAATATATGTTTGCTGAAACTATCCTTTAAGGAAAATTTCTTATTGCATAGCTCACAAACAAAAGGTTTCTCACCAGTATGAATTAATAGGTGTTTGCTTAACCTACACTTTTCAGAAAATTTTTTATTGCACATCTCACACACAAATGGCTTCTCACCTGAATGAATTAACAGATGTTTGCTTAAATTACTCCACTGAGAAAATGTTTTGTTGCATAATTCACATGCAAATGGTTTTTCACCAGTATGAATTAACAGATGCTTGCTTAAATTACTGTTTTGAGAAAATGTCTTGTTGCATATTTCACATGGAAAAGGTTTCTCATCAGTATGAATTAACAGATGCTTGCTTAAACCACCCTTCTGAGAGAATTTCTTGTTGCATATCTCACAAGAAAAAGGTTTCTCACCAGTATGAACTAGCACATGTCTGCTTAAAGCACTCTTTCGAGAGAATTTCTTGTTGCATATCTCACACACAAAAGATTTCTTATTAGTGTGAATCAAGAGATGTTTGTTTAACTCACTCTTACGAGAATATCTCTTGTTGCATATCTCACATGCAAAAGGTTTCTCACCTGTATGAGTTAACAAATGATTTCTGAAATCAAACTTTACAGAGAATTTTCTGTGGCATATCTCACACATAAAAGGCTTATCACCAGCATGAATCAACATATGCCTGTTTAAATCACTGTTTCGACAAACTTTTACTGCATATTTCACAAGCAAAAGGTTTCTGACCAGTATGAATTAACAGATGTCGACTTAAATTGTTCTTATTTGAAAATTCCTTGTTGCATATTTCACATGCAAAAGGTTTTTGACCACTATGAGTCAAAAGGTGCCTAGTTAAGGCGCTGTTTTGGGAAAATTTATTGTTGCATATTTCACACACAAAAGATTTCTCATCAGTCTGATTTAACAAATGGAAACATAAATTGCCTTCGTGATCAAAATTCTTACATAATTCACAAATGAACGATTTTCTTTGATGTGAAGCAGAAGCTGCTTTTCCAAAATTCTCTTGCAGAGAAATACTTTGCTGCATATTTCACACGTTAAAGATTGTTTTAAAAATTTGATGCATATCTACACTAATATGGCTTCATTCATCTGCAAAAAATTAAATTTACCAATCAAGTTTATGATGATTCAACAAGCAATTAATTAAGAAGAAAATAAACATACAGTGAGAAATTAAAATCAATGTAGGAAATTAAATAATATTTCCTACTATATTATTAGGCTTTTAGTTGCCTGATATTAACAAAACCAAAGGTGTGTGTAATGCCTTTCCTTTTAGTGCAAATATTAAATTATAAATATTACAAATATCCAGATGTGTTTAGTCACAAATTATCGAGAGTTAAAAATGTTACTATTTTTTAATGATTATTGCTGAAACACTGTGGATTATTTATTATAATTTCCACTGTAAATAAATAATAAACAATATTTTAATCATTTATCGGCATTTTTAACACGTTTAAATCTATATATATCTAATTGTAATTAAAAAAATTGCATTTTCTTGTTCAATTAAGAATAACAATTGCAAACATTCTTTGATCTGTTAATATAAATTGTATTTTAAAATATGCGAAGAGTGAGATTAAATGGAGTTGTACTTTATAATAAAGTATGTAAAAAGTATAATAGTTAGACTAGTAAATTAGATGAGAAAATGGAATTACACAAATAACAATATTTTTTTCAAAATTAGATGAATCAATATCATGAATCAATCAGTATCATGAAATTTGTTAAAATTATATATTTTAAATCAAATGAAAGGTTTATATTTATAATAAAATAAATGTGACTTGAAAAATTATTCAAAATTTATCACCATAAAAGTATCAATAGTGCAATGAGTGTATGATATACCAAATATAATAAATATCTTAGATTTATTTTTTATACTAGAAAAGGCAAAACAGTCCGAATTCAGATACACAATGAAGATTGGCGTCAAATACGAGTAATAATAACAAAATTCCTATTAATGTACAAGAGTTATAATAGCAATATGAAATTGGCTTTAAGCAGACAACAAGACAAGTAGTATTTTACAAATGTTTTTAATGAAACTTGACCGTTATGGTAATAATTATTCATGCAAGAAACAGTTATAAAAATAAAATATTTAATTCAAACGTAAATATATATGCAGTCTTGCCCCCCCCCCTTTTTCCCTTAAAAAGTCACAAATATTTAAATGTCACAACTAATTAAATTGGCATGAAGCGTCGCTTTTTAAAATAGGACAGGTCAAAAACCAGATTAAGGAATATTTCTGTACCATTTTAACTATTCATGGTACTTTTTTAAAGCCAGTATCAAATTTAACATAGACTATGCTTTTCGGCAAAAGCAGCCTTTTTCCATATATCTAATTTAGATTCAATTCTTTAAGGCTGAAACTTATGTTATTTTTTTTCTTCTATGGTTTGACTTATGTTATTATCTCTAATTTATTTATTTACTGGTATTTTAAATCAGATGAGTCAAAATATTTTTTTTAAATATACTTAACATTTATTTTAAATTTGTGTATTTAAAACGGAAAGATTACATTTCTAGAGAGGTAGAAAAGAGCTATATTTGCTGATTTATCACTTGCGCCCGGCTAAGTGCTTTATTACCATGCATTTAATAATATTTACAGTAATTTGCCATTAAATGAATTTTGGGGCTTTTATAAAAAGTTTGACCTGAGTTAAACTTTAGAGTTTTAAGAAAATGAAATTTTTGCTTAGTGATATAAATGATTATGAAAAAGAAAAATGAAGCACTATACTGGTCTATGTTTATTAAAATTGCACTTACCAAGATTAATTACCGTAAAATCCCACTAACCCGTCCTTACCGATTAAACCCCCTCCTCCTCACAACATAAAAAATTTCAAAATTTCAAAAAATTCATAAAAAGCGCCTCCCCCCCCCAAAAAAATCTTTGAAAAAACATAAGTTACATAAAAGTTACATGAAAAAAAGGAAATTTTATCTAATGATCACTGAAAAAAAACCTTAATTTTGTCGAAAATCATGAAAAATAACCGCAACTTTCTTCAAAATATCACGAAAAAAATCATGAATTTTGCCGAAGGATCGTCGAAAAAACCCACATTTCGTCAAAAGATTGCTGTAAAAACGCAATTTGTGTGAGATAAAAATGCAATCAAAGGATCATTTTAAAAAAAGGGAATTATGTCAAAAAATCCCTAAAAAAGTGAATTATGTCAAAAGAATGCAGAAAAATTGTGAATTTCTCAAAGGATCGCTTAAAAAAAACACACACAAAATATGTCGTATCTATAAATAAACAGTCAAAAAACCACAGAAAAAATGTAAAATTTGCAAAATAAAAGGCCAAAAAAGCTCGAATTCTATTTAAAAGTATCGAAAAATCACACATTTCATCAAAGAGTCATGAAGGAAATGTACATTTCCACAAAGAATTGCATAAAAAAACGCAGTCAAAAGATTTATTTTCATTAAAAAATCGCAAATTTTGTAAAGTATCACGAAAAAACCGTGCAAATTCCTTATATATCTTGATAAAACCCTGCAAATTTTGTCAAATATCGCATAAAAAATCCCGCTAATGTCTCACAAAAAATGCAAATTATGTGAAAAGATCGCAGAAAAATCCTGTGTAAGCACTTCCTCTGATTATTTTACGATTTTTCATCACGCCTTGGGAGGAGGGGGGCAGATTAATGGTATTTTACAGTAAATAAATTATATACATATATAATAAGAGATAAATGGCTTCTGATTCTGCAATTCCATGCCAATCTTATACAGTATTGTTTGTTTGTTTATAAAATGCTATCATTGAAATTCTAGCTAACTTAGGCTAAATAGCTAATATAGGAAATAATGGGGGTAAAAATGTTGGCATCCATCTTTCTCCAAAATAGATTATATTTTATGTTGGTACAACAACGTCCATTAATGCAGGAGCAGGAAAGTTCTAAAATTGCGACTTCTCTAACATTAAAAAATCTTGAAATTTGTTATGGTTGTTACTTTTATGATGTAAGATATTTGTTATGAACAGTTTTTAAAAGGTTTGAATGTTTAATTTGACAAATCAACATAAAAATTTTTAGAAAGATTTTAAATCACGATTTACTTGGAATTTCTGGGATACTATTGGGATAAGAAGCTATAACTTTAACATTACAGTAATTTATAACATGTAAATGCTCATTTAGAATGAATTAAAAAAAAAAAAAACATGCTGCTTAACTCTTATCAACAACCTCACTATTTCTGTGGAAATCAGATATTCAACAATGTAAAGAAGGGAAGGGGATCTCACATAATATAAAATATTGTCTATTGTCTTAGAAAATAATGCATTTTTTATTTAGAATTACTGAAATGGTAGCAGAGCATTTGTTTATGCTTTTTACATTCTTTCAAAGAGTCAAAATTTCAATATAAACTAATTTAATGTTTTATTTTCTGTATTGCCATACATCCATGCATGGTTTGCTTTCCCTTTATTTTAAACAGTGTATACGATTTTATAAATAAGATTTTGTAGTCCTGTCATTCAGTTTGCTGATTTTCATCATTTCTGTTTATCACAGTATATGGCCAATTACTAAAGGTAGCATCAAGGGCAACCATATCATCAATTTTAAAGGGGGGGAGCTGAGGAAAATCTAAACTTCCCCCAACTTCCCCTATCACATATTTTTGTAAATATTTAAGGTACTTTGCGTTTTTTCGCAACTTTTGAGTTTCTCCCCCACTCCCATCCCGATTTTTTTGAGAAAATATGCTTTTTTATATTATCCTTTTAAGAAATATATGCTTTTTGTACGAGTTTCTGATGAAATTTATGTTTCTTTCCTAATTTTTTGACAAAAATTGCATTTTTTGCCATTTTTTCGTGATTTTTGAACAAAATTAGCGTTTTTTGGAAAACTTGGACAAAAATTGTGTTTTTTCAACCATTTTTGTTTTTTTCTATGCTTTTTGAACGAAATCAGATTCTTTGACAAAATTAGAGATCTTTTCGCTATTCTTTGACGAAATTTGTGTTTTTCTGCAATTCTTTGATGAAATGTGCGTTTCTCTCGCTCTTATTTGACAACATTTGCCTTTATCTGCATTCCTTTGAAAAAAATCGCATTTTTTCTCTGATCCTTGATCAAAATTTGCGCTTTTTTGTGATCGTCACTGGCAGGGATATACTAAATTACCTTCCTGCAGTGAAATGTTTTGGTGGAAATGGGGAAAGTAGCTTCTGCTTGCTTTTCCACAAATTAAGCCATATTTTTGCTTCTAACTCCAAATTCCCAATTTTATAAAACTGAGATAATTCCTTGATTTCTTTTGGAAATTATTTTTTTCATATTTTTCGTCAAATAGGAATGAAGTAAAATTGCTTTGAATGATATTTTATTTCAATTTATAAACCTTGAGGCAAGAGACATAATTTTAAAGGGTCTAAATATGAATAAAAAATAGTGCTCTTTAATATTCTAGAGGATTGGCCATATGACGGTATCAAGGGTGAGATTATCTAAAAAAAGGTCACATTTTGATATTGATTGTTTAAAATTAAAATTTTCTGTTAGCTCCATGAAAAATACTGTAAAATTCTAATTTTATCTGTGGTAAAAAAAAAAAAAATCTTAAGAAGTTTCTGTCGGTCCTAATAAACCGAGTGCAAATATTAATCTACAGAATGCAATTTATTTACAACTGGCTCTGGATAAAAATAATATGTCGAAATAATTTTGAGACATACAATAATCATTATGTTGCAGCCTATATATTAAAGACTTGTGAGCGTATTTCTTGTTTTATGTTCGTACCATTGTTTAGAGAGAGATTACAGAGATTTTCTTTGACAGTGGCAAAATAATTAGAAAAATGTGGTATGTACTTACTACTTTTCTGACCATATTGTTTGACATACACCAGGAATATTTTAAAAAAATTATAATAGTGCTCTCCCTAAAAATCTTAACACTCGTCTTATTACTTTGTCCTTCTTATCTCTAGAATTTGATGGAGATCATTTACAATTTACAGCTAAATTCAAACAACGGTAAGCACAAGATTTATTTTATTTATGAAAAGCAAAAATTCCTTAATGGTATTTATAAGAAATATTAAATTTAAGTCGACCAAAGTAAGTTGTTTTGTTCTGCATGACTTCAAATAAAATATTCGATTTTGGATTGTGTTACAAACAGGGCCTAACTAAGGCTATAGGGGGGGGGGAGGGGGGCAAGCATCATTCGGGAAGGCCATCTTTAGTCTATTAATAGATTTCTTAAAAATAATGCAGAAGTGGCTGATACTAAACATCTTACCTATTGTATATATAGTAGAACCTGCTAAAGTGACCACCTTTGTAAAGTGTCTACCTGGCTAAAGTGACCACTTTGGCAAAATTTTACTTGTAATCAGTGCTTTAATTGGAAAAAAATATTTATGGGAACTCAATTTTTCATAGATTATGATGCTACCGAATTTTTGCTAAAAGACAATTTGAAACATTTAACCAAAAGCCTTTTCTATTTATTTATTTATTTATTTATTATTATTAACAGTTATAATTATTGTATTGAAGTTTTTATAGTATTGTAATTTGCTTTTATTCAATAAGAATAAAGCAACTAACGTCAGTTCAGAACTGCCATTTTTGTGTTAGTGCTCAGGCCTAATATTCAAGGAACGGTGGCAGCACGACGGCTTCAAAGCTTGGTCGAACTATCTGCTTTCTTGTTAACTAGAAACAGAACTTCTTAAAACTTACAGAAATTAATGTTTTACTTGAAGAAAAAAATAGATTGCGCTCGCACGCGATTTTAAAACTAGCAAAAATTAACGTTTTGTTTCAAGAAAAAAAATTGCTCTCGCCAGCGATTTTTTTTTTCTTTTTACAGTGACAAATCCAATATTTCTGGGAACGGCGCTCCCACGCGTTCCCGCTTAATTACAGCACTGCTTGTAATCATGTAAAATAGTATTAGAATTGTTCCATAATGTGACCACCTGTCTATTGTGTAAAGAGACCAGATAGCCTGTCGCTGTCAATGTTATTTGCACTTGTCAAATGTGACCATCCCTTTTTCTGTATGCCAAAAATTTTCAAATTAAAACACTAAAGTGACCATTTTTCAAAATTTTTATTTTCATCCATTAAAATATACAGATTTCTTTAGTGAGCACCTGCAAATTGACCATTTTGTTCTTTATTTTAAAGATATTTGCACCAATATGGTGACTTATCTTCTCATATTCTCAAGATAAGAGGTGTACTATGTTTATTTGAGAAAACAAAATGTGATTGTTTGGGTTTGATTTAGAAAAGGTTTCTTTTTTTGTCTTATGTTTGCAGAAATTCTGAAAATAAAATTGAACTTGTACTTTCATTGTACTCGTATTCATTGCAAGATTAATAACATTTAACATTAAATTTTAGATGAATGAACTTATAATTTTCTTGTTGTATTGGTATTTTTTTAATTACTATTTTTAATCTAGTTATTTTTACACAAATACGTTGAATTTCCAATTTTTATGATATGAATTATGAAGTTAATATTTGAAAAAATTTTGAATTGCAGCCTACAATTTTTTGATGGATTTAGATTTATTAAGTTTGTTGTATAAAAATCCAAAAAAATTTTACAAATAGTTTTCAAATTATGCTTAAAAAACGGCAAAATGTTGGTTTAAAAGGCCGTCTATGGCAGAAAGTGACAAGGTATTTTGAAACTTCTTATGCTATCCTATAATCTAAGAATCAATGACTGCTTGAGTTCTGCCTAAGATGCCTTGATTAAGAAGTGTGCTGTCTCAGTTAACTATTGAGTACTAAATTTTGGTTACAACCCCTAAAATATAATGTTTTAAAATTATTAATTTCTCAGTAACTTATTGTACAAATTGCATGGAAATTTTTTTAAGCTAATTAAAGGATGTAGAGTTCATTTAAACTGTCAGAATTGAATACTGCTATTGAAGAAAAAAAAAGGTTTATTTTCATATGTAGATGGCCCTTAAGCAAATTTTATATATATCATTTAAAAAGTAGACTTTATTTCTAATATTTTGGTACCAGTAACATGGCTGTAGTCGTAAAAATAACAGGGGAAATACGCTCTATGCAAAGGGTATATGCCGAGGCAGAGAATATATCCCAGAGTGTGGGGTAAACAGACGGTATATGTTATTCCTTAAAAAATACACAAGTATACAGCATATATCCCCGCATACCCTCCACTACATCCTTGCCAGTAACTTTATTGTACAATGATTTGTTGCGGAGTTAGTAGGGAGTGATTTTTTTTCCCCCACAGTAGTACAAATTGAAAAATATCACAGATTCTTATTTTTTTTTCTTTCAGTACCTACTGTAGAATCAAAATAAAAATACATATAAATTACACTGTATGTCTTCTCATAATGTTTGATTTAAGTCAATCTCTAGGGAAATTCAACTAAATAAAAAGAAAAAAATGAAGAAAAAAAATCAGTTTTAGATTATTTACCTTCTGTGTATTATATTTTAAATTAAAAATTCAATGTTTATATTTGTTAATTAATCAGTTCATTAATTAATATAGTGCACTTTTCCTTTATGTACATTTTAATTTGTCTTTTTTTAAGATTAAAAAAAATTTAATGTGTCATTTTTAAAGACACTTCATAAAGTGACCACCCCTATATAGTGACCATTTTAGCTGGTCCCAAGGGTGGTCACTTTAGGCAGGTTCCACTGTATACGTAAATTTTGTTCTTAGTGCAGTTCACATTTGTATACAGGGTATCACAAAAAATAGTCATAATTTAAGAAAAAGTACTAGCAAAATAATTGTAAAAAAAAAAAAAAAAAAAAAAAGATAGATTAGTTCACAGAAGTATTATTTTGCAAACTTTTTCTTTGATTATCTACGTACGTAGCATAAAATGGCTAATTGATAATGTCCCAAATGGGTCATAATTAACTTCCCATTCTACAACGAAAATGTTAATAAAGAATTTCTTTAGAAAACAATAGATTACTAAGTCGTCATAATAAAATATTAATTATTAATTTTCTAATATAGTTTGTTTTTAGCATAGATGAATGGGGTACTGGAAGCAAAGAGAGGAAAGAGGACCAAAAATGTATGAAATTTGATCCCCTTTTGTCTAATTTTAATCATTTAGCACTTTTCAGTGAAAATACTAATTACTTTCATTGGGGGGTTCTTAATGAAGCTGGATCTGGGGCAATTGCCTCGCATGCCCCTGCATAAGTCGGACCCTGGTTATAATCTGACACATTCAGGGTTCTAATCTTTATTCGATTCGGGAAAAGTAATTTTCCAAGAAAAAAATAGCCCTGTATCATTCACATACTATTGTTAAATCTGTGTCTAATTTCTCAGCGGTTTGTTCATGCAAAATCAGTTTTACCTATTAAAATGGGTCACATCTGTAACAAAATCCTTCCTTATGCAGAAAAATTATTGTAAGTAGGAAAAAAAGCACACAGTAACACCTCTTAAAATGAAAATTGTATAAAATACAATTTGTTTCCTATCTCATGTTTTTCCTCTTTGTAAAAGGCAAACTATCCGAGAGGATTAATTCAAATCTTATCAAAGAAAATCTTTTTAAATCAAAATCTAGCTTTAAAAGAAATAAAATTCATGGTTATGAGAAAATAAATTCCACACAATTATACATTCTTAAACGAAAAGTGTTTAAAATGGACATTTCTTACGACCTTCTTTACAGGATCAAGTGGGAATTTTCATATCTTGCAACTGATTTATATTTTAAAAACGTATGGCAAAACCAAAATCTATTGTAAATCACAAGCGCCACCTTGCCCCCCCCCCTGCCATATGAGCACCCATAGGTAGCATCTCATTTTATTTATTTATCGCAAGTTATTAAATCTATATTCTCAGCAATATCGCTCAAACTAATCCCTCTGAGGGAAGTCCTAGTTAGTATATTTGGCATCATTTTCAGCAGGGCCGTGTTTAGGGGGAGGCGAGCCGGACATTTGCCCAAGGCCGCCAAAATTTGGGGGGGGGGGCGCAAAAAATTTTATGTTGTTTTTACATTTCACCAGTTTTTATAAAGATACTAGCTGACCTGCCCTTGATGAATGACCTTTAAATTAACCTCAAATTTGTAGGATTTTATATCTTAAGACTTCTATCTAAATTTATATTTTTAAGTGAAAAAACATTGAATTGAAAGTGGCCTCTATTTTGCGTTTTATTTTCTACAATTTGATTGTTGGAGTTCTTGCACACCGAAAGCGAGTGAAACTGCGACGAAACACTCAGATTTTAACTGATTTTTTCGAAATATCTCATATTTCATTTTCATTTTGTAAAGAATATCTCTATCCGTCCGAACATTTCAAAGTTTTTGTAAGTTACGTAAATCTGATACAATGAGATGCTCAAAAATATTTTGTTAAAATGTGGACGTTTGGTTATTTTTAGCGCAGGAAATATCGTATCATAAGGTGCAAAGTGACCTGCATTAGCCAATGTATTTCAAATCGTTAAAATTCATATATTTAAAAACTAGTTGCACCAATGATTAGAAGGTTTCATCTGTAAGAGTATACTTTTGGTTTTTCGGAAATTCTAAAACTGTGCTGTAGAATGGCGAAGCATTCAATTTTTTTACAGATTTCGTCAAAATTACTACTCTTTTTATTTCGTAAAAAATATTTCTACCATCTGAACGTTTCAAGATGTAGTAGGTGATTAAATCTGATCTATTGGAATGCTCTAAAAAGATTGTATTAAAATACAGACATTTAGTTACTTTTAGTATAAAAAAGATATCGTCTCTGTTTTTGCTGGTACATTAGAAAAGATTAAAATTCTTGTTTTTTAAAACCAAATATATTATCTATTAGAAGTAAATTTCAGTTTTTAAGCACACATTTTTGGTTTGTCGATAGGATAACTCTAAAACTGCATCCTGGTGATGCATTGCAATAAGAGTGAAAAACGATTTTCAGTAAAACGACCTTAAAAAAATAAATAAATAAATAAATAAAACATATCAAGAATTTAACTGCTGTTTTTATTTATTTATTTATTTTTTGATTGCAGCATTTCAGATGTAAGAGTATGAACTTTATGAACATGTCTTCCATTTTTAAATTTCCAAAACGGTTTGGACGACGTAAGTTAATACATATTACAAAATTCCTCGTAAATTTTCTTTTCCCGTTTGTCATTTTCCACGATGCATGAATGAACCTTCAGACCATGCGCCATAGCTTTTCATTTTTTGCAACTACCGAGATAAGTTTTAAGTGAGAGTGAGTTTAATTTTTAATTAAAAAATCGAATAATTATAAGAGTTTTTAAATTCCGAATTCAAAAGTTTCAGGTTTGACTTTGGACTTAGCCTCACAAACTATTTCAACCTCGTACGTGCTGTGTAGGTTCTGCCAGCCATTGTATACGGACATGCAAAAGGAAAAAAAGGAGAATTTATTTAAAAAATGCGAAAAAATCGCAAATTTCCACCAAGGATCCCGAAAAAAAGGCTAATTTTGCCTTAAAGTCGCAAGAAAAACGCAAATTTCAGCAAAAGATTGTGCAAAAAAAAAAAAAAAAAAAACGCTTGTTAATTTTGTCGAAAGTGTCGCAAAAAAAAAAATGTAAATCTCTTCAACAAGTTGCGGGAAAAAATACGAAATTCGTTTAAAAAAATAGCAGAAAACGCAAATTCGACAAAAGATTGCAAAAAAAGGTCAAACGGCCACAAAAAAAAACTCGAATCTTGTTACAGGACCACGGAAAATAATATAAATTTTCTGCAAAGGATTGAAAAAAAAAAAAAAAAACATTCCGCGAAAGCGCCGCGCAAGAAAAGCGAAATTCTTCGAATGGCAATGGTAAAACGCAAATTTGGTCCAACGGCCGCGGAAAAGAAGCTAATTTCGTAAAAGGTCCGTGATAAAATCCTGAATTTTACCAAACGGTCTTGGAAAAAATGCAGCAGTCCTTCTAAAAAACAGCACACATATAAACAGCAATGTTTAAATTTCTTACTATAGGTAAAGTTTTTAAACGGAAATAACACACTGAACTAATTTTTTTAAAGTCTGTTTGAGCCAAACTGAGTTTCCAGGAATTTACACTTAGCCAGAAATTGACTTGAAATGAAATCAGAATTAAACCAAACCATACCATAAATAACACAGGCCTGCAAATTGAGAGTCATAACTTCCTCTCTAGAATTTGAGAGCTGATTCTAGGGTATTTTGGTGCGCTGATTACGAATATGTACTTAGTTTTTTTTCTATCACCTTCAGATATTTCAAAAAAGATACAGATAGAAAATAGAAAAAAAACACAAGTTTTCACATAAAAAAAATATATATTTAAAAAAGTACATTACTTTTAACATAAAAAAACAACTAAAATATAATAATAACTTATTACTGATCTAAATTACATGTAAATTTTATTTTTGGAACCTGATCCTTTTTTCCTGGAAGCTTCGATTGTACGATTTTCGCTTAAATTTCCAGTTTGGATCGTCCCGCTTCAACAACCAGCAGTAGTTCGCCATCATGCTAGTATTCCATCTTCCTTGATACCGGACTTCTAGCTCTTTCAAATCTTGGTGAAATCTTTCGCCTTGTTCTTCGCTAACGGCTCCTAGATTTTCTGGGAAGTAATCTATGAGCGAATTTAAAAAATGAAGTTTAATGCTCGTGTTACAACCCATTACACCAAAATTTCTAACCATTTTGGCCACTATTTGTTTATAGTCGGAGCTTTTATTGTTCCCCAAAAAGTTTTTCACCACTTCCTTAAATGACTGCCATGCTTCCAATTCGATATCATTAAGTTTTTCATCGAACTTTTCGTCCGACATTAATTTTCTTAAATCAGGCTTAAAACGTATCCAAAATAACTTTTGTAAATATTTTTCAAAATGTCTGTAATGATATTTCGTTTTTTTTTCACCATAAATTTCCCGCAAATATAACAAAAACAATTCGGAGAATTTAAACAGCTTCGCGATGACATTTTAAAGGTTATGTTGCAAGATGCGCACTTCAACTGTTAATTTTCTAAATCAGTGCGGGTACTTATACAAAAACCCTTTGGTTTATCTTTATTACACCTTTTTCGACTAATATTTACAACAATTAGGTTATATTACCTAATCATTATGTATTAATGAGCTCATTACTAAATTAAGCCAAAATGACCCGTTTTCAACATGGTTAATGTGAATTACTTATACTTATTATGTAGTAATTAACAAATTACTGTTTTGAAGCAATTTCTATGTCACCTTACACTAATTAAATGCAATAAAAATTAAGCTGAAGTAATTTAATGAGGTTTTATAAATTTTAAAATGTAGACGGTCAGACATTTTTCAGCCAAATCTTAAATATTCAATATCAAAAAATCCTGACGTGATGGAATTTTTTTATTATTTTTCTTGTAATCAGCACATCAGAAACTATAGAAAACGTTACTCAGATTTCAAAGAGGAAAACCATTGCAGACCTGTGTAATTAGTGCCGGGAAGGGTTTCCCTCTCCTTCACCGCTCTGCTGTAACTTTTCATAAAATTTGCTATAAATTTTAGATTTTTTTTTTTTCCAAATGGAGAATTATTTTTGGCGGCAGGGGCGGGGGTGGGGTGGGTGCAAGGGTTTGATCCCGAGTCTGCCTCACGCCGAAATAAGTTGAAAAATTTTAATGGTTTTTTTTATATATATACTTTCATTTAAAAGAAAATCATTGTAGCTTAAAATGTATAAAATTGATCTGTCACCACTAAAAATAAATTCTCCTTCACCTTCTTTGGGTATGTGGTGTCAATAAAAAATAATATGAAATATACCAGAATGGCTAATCCGCGGAAAAATCAGCACCTTTTTCATTTCATTTTCGAGTATTTCAAAAGGGGGACTTTAACCCCATCAGCCCATTTCATCACGTTGAGTATACTGTGGTGTAACTATACGCTGATATGGAACTAACCAGAATCATTAGTTCATTATAATATTGCAGAAAATAAAGTTACAAATTTATAGCAAAAAAGTAAAAAAACTCAATATTTTTTTTCATTTTTGACTATTTTGGGTGGGGTTGTAACCCTATTACCCCTTCTCACTTCTTTGAGTATAATGTAGTGTGACTGTGCAATAACTAAAGAGACTCGAAGTAAAGAGAAGAGATCAGGTAGAGGCTGAATAAGTTAAAAAAATACGAATTTATCTCAAACAGAAAAAAGCACATTTTTTTCATTTGATTTTCGGATGAAGAGGGGGTTGTAATTCCATCAGCCCCCTCTCCTTCTTTCGGTATGCTGTGATGTCGATGAAGACTAACATAGGACTAACAAGAATGGTTATTTCGTTTTATGACAGAAGATAAAAAATTACAGATTTACCTAAAAAGATAAGGCTTACTAAAAACAAAATTTCAAATTTATCTCAAACAAAAAGAAAAAATAAGTAATTTTTTCATTTCATTTTCAATTATTTTGGGAAATCGCTGCAACTGCATTAGCTCCCTTCCACTTTTTAGGATATAATGTAGTGCCATCGTGTACTAATATGGAACAAGGACTGATGTCATTTTGACATTATTATTTTTTAAATTGATTCGTTACTTCCCGCCATTGATTAAAAATCTCAATTTAGAAAGTGTTTAGATCACTTTTCATGCATTTGTATCTATAACAATTTTTATATATCTTAGGAACTGTTCTTAGAAATCAATTATAACTTATAAGTAATTAACATGACAAATTTTATATTTCTAGGTCCTTCAGTAACACAAAAGTTGCATTTTTAGAACGTTTTTTACTCCTTCACCCCTTTTGGGGTAATGACACCGACATAAGATCTAGCCTATGTTGGAGCAAGGTCTGTCACCATCATTTTGACATAATTATTTTTAGATACATCCGTTACTTCCCGAGATTATTGCATTTTAAAACGCTTTTCATGCATTTGTCCATTTTTTAAATTTTGTATTTTTTAAGAAATCAGATCATTAGATCTTAGAGATCATTTATATCTTATAAATAATTAACATACCAAATTTTATATCTCTAGGTCCTTCAATAACACAAAAGTCTTATTACTAGAACATTTTTTGCTCCTGCATCCCCTAAAAGGTAGTAACACTAACCTAATATATAGCCTATGTTTGAATGGGGCAAAGATCATCATTTTGGCACCATTACTTTTGGAATCAGTTCGGTAGTTACGGAGATTACCCCCTACAAATACACAAACATTACTGCTCTATAATATAGGTATGATATGATTATGTAATATTTATGATGTTGAAACCTCTAAATTCAGATGAACTGATATTTATCATAGGAAAAGAAGGTAAATCAAAATTATTATTTTAAATACTGATGGGCAAGGAAAATTTGATTTTTTTGGTAATAATTTTTACGACCTGTTTTTTACAACTTTTTGTGTTAAAAAATTCATACAAATTTCACTTTTATAATACATTTTGTACAGTTTATAACATTTTATACCTGTTTAAAAAATTTCAGAAAAAAGGGCCGCCAAAATATATTTCGTCCAGGGCCGCCAAATTCCTAAGCACGGCCTGATGTTCAGAGCAGTTTAGTTGACTTGGCTTGAATAACACATAAGGACTCAGTTATTCTTTTCATGTTACCATCATTTGAATTATTTGAGTTATTTATTACTTTAGTATTTTTCTGACAAATAAACTACAATACCTATAAGGTGACTTTTTTTTTTAAAATGCTTCAAAAAATTTTCTTATTTGTAAAATATTTGTTTTAGAATACAAAAAAATTACATTCACAACCATGAAATTTTAAATTTTATTAATTAAAAATCTTTTGTAAAACAATAACTGAATTCATAGTCTTTATAGTGTAAAGTTTACATTAAAAAGGAAATATCTGTTTTAAATATTGTGCAAAATCGTTTAAAAAATTATTTTTTAACACCTTTAAAATCTAAAATTTTAAAATACTAGACCTGATAGCTACTATTCGACCAGTCAAATATTCTAAATTGTGACTATGATTGTCAGCAAAAATTAAAGTTGCGACACAAAATTTTGCGTCATCACACATTCAACTCACAAGTCGTCGAAAATTTCAACAGAAGAGTATCAACAACAACGACAACAAAAGAAAAAAAACATACCTTACCATTAATTTATTTTAGTAATGATGATGGGTCAGATAATTGGTTTAAAAAATAGTTATTGTGATAAACAGTGCACTTATTTTCTACATGTTTTTACCTCGTTATCACAAAAGTAAAGAGACGCCACAAAATGAATGAATCAAAAGAAATGAAGGAGTCGTAAGAATTCATTCATAAACAATGAATCAGTCAATAAATCATAGCAAAAGAAATGTTCAACTAATTTTTAATTAACATAACAGAACATTTATTTTTAAATTGAGAATAAAAAGCATTAGTCAAAATCCATGAATCTAAAGCTTAATTCTGCCCTGGAATTTGAAATTCGACACAAATTGATATAAGATCATTAACTAAAAATCTATTGGTAAAACTTGTTTCTGTTAATGTCCAAGCATTACTAGCAGGTATAAAAAAAATAGTAGTTATACTGCAAATTAAACAGTTTAATTAATAAATAACATTTTAATTAGTAATTAAATAACTACAGGTCAGTTTCTGCATTTAATAAATAATCCTTGTTAATAACTCATGAGATGAAATCAATGATTCATTCTTGCATTTGGCGTCTTCTCTTCACTCTTATTCGTATTATCTGGTAACTTTTAAAATATCTGTTTATTTATTCCACGCTCTTTACTAAAATATGTTTATTCTAAGATAGTTTATGTGATTACTCTTCTATTAAAAACTCTACAAAATGCGATTAGATAATACAGTTGCACAAAATTTCATCTGTCCTAATATTCCTTATGCCGATAATTCAAAGCATTATTTAAAAAAAAATTGTTATAACAGGTGATTTCATTTATTTATTTATTTGTAATGATTACAATTTAAATTAAAATGTAGCAAAATTGGATTGAATTTTTTTTAAGCATTTAGATTTTAAAAAATTGTGTTGCTCATAGAATAGTTGTATTCTCTTCATTTCAAATTAAATATTTTTTAAATAATTAATCGGTTACTGATGTCCTCTATGAATTTGATAAGAATTTAAACAAATTATTCAAACAATTAAAGAAGCCAAGAATCTGACATTCCAATATCTTCATAATATGAGATGTAAACCATTATGTGTTGTGTACACTGACATTTTAAACAAACTTTTTTTTTTTTCTTTCATTTAGAAAAGTGGTACTTGTGAATTCTCAGGTTCTGGAAATATACTGTACAAACAATGTTTCTAGTACTTAAATATTTTATTTATTTTGTAATGTCATACTAAATCTTATGTTGCTAAATTTTTTAATCCCTCAATGCAATACTGGCTATTAGACTGCTGTTAAAAGAAACAACCTTTGCCAAGGAAACTAAGCTAAATTTTCCTGAGTTATTTTGAAACCAAACTGCATTATTTTTTTTAACCTGGGGGCATATTTGATTGACAAATTTTCAAAAATGCTGTCTATATCTTTTTTGTAAATAGATATTTCGTTTTGTTGATTAAAATTTAACATTTCTATTGCAGGCTATTTATTGAATGATATAACATTCCTCAATGAATTCATCTTTCATGATTCATTCTTTGTATTGGTGTCTGTGTTAAAATGAGCAAAATAACTGCATGCCGATTATAACAGTAACTAATTTATTACATCAATTTACTGAACCTGTCTTCTTTACTAAAATCTGTCAATGGTAAGATTAATTTATTATATTCTTCAGTTATTCGCTTACTTAAAACTCTTGAACTGATCTGATCATATGATTATACAAAATTTTATGTGTCACAACTCTCATTTTTGCTGTGACATTTTTAATCATTTAAAATATTTGGCCCACAGTTAAACTGAATGTTTGGCTAGTCAAATAGCCACTATTAAGTAAGTAACTAACGTACACTATAAAAACTATGCTTGAATTATCATTTAAGAAACCTTTTTTGTAAATAAAAATTCCTTTTTCATGATAATGAACATACAGTAGAGGATCTATAATCCGCGGACCCATAATCCGCAATTTCCCATAATCCGCGTTACTTTACGAATGTAAACAATGAAATAAACAGTTTAAAAAAATTACAAATCCGTGATCCAAAAATGATTTTTTTTTTTTAACAAATAACAAAAAATGTTATAAAAATCATAATAAAATATGTATTTTTTTTTAATTTACTCTTTTATTTTATTGACAGTAAAAAACTAAACTTGTTTGTTTGTTTGGAGGGGGGGATTTTTGATAAAAACTAAACTGTATTACGGAACGTGCCTAAGCTTACTGAACGTTCGAATTGACGACTATTCATTCGTAGTTATTTCAGTTTTTGCAAGTTCAGGAGAGTAAATAAACATTGAAAACGCACTATTTTGTGTGCATCGCGCGTCCTAACAGTAAACACAGCACCAGCTGAGAACTAAATATTATACCGTAAAATACTGTTAATCCGCCCCCCCCCCCAAACGTGACGAAAAATCGTATACTAGTTAGAGGGGGGCGCTTACCGGGATTTTTCCGTGATCATTCAACAAAATATACAGGAATGAATCATGATGAAATGAATGAATCATGAATTTTGATACTTGAAAAAATTTGTTTCTTTTTTTTTAAACGTAAAATCTGTTGAAAAAAACGCAGAAAAAAGGAGAAATTTGTAAAAAAAAAAAAAAAAGCCAAAACAAGCATGAAATCAATAAAAAAAAATCTCGAAAAAACGCACATTTCATCAAAGATTCATGATTCATTCATTTCAGGTTTTGAAACAGACAACACTCGACTCTTATTTTTGTTAAACAAAAGATTTCTTAAATAATATTCATAGTACTATTTCATTATAGTATACCGAAGTAATTACCATTTTTTTTTACTATTGGTTATTTTTGTGCATAATTTGTTCTCATTTTTTTTATGCTTTCTTCCATAAAATATTCCTTAAAAATAAATCTCATTATTAATAATATGTAATTATTGTCCTTTAAATACATATATATATATACCATTTTTAAAAGATAAAATAACTCTAAAAATACATTTTTTTAGATTACTTATTAAATTAATTACTAGATTTCATATTTATCTTTCCATATTATACTGATTATAGAATTAAAATGCTGTCTAAGAATGATAAAATGACGCATAATCCATTGTATTCTATAATCCGCAAAATTCCATAATCCGCACAACCTTTGGCCTCAACTTGTGCGGATTATAGATCTTCGACTGTATTTTTATTATGTTTTAAAACAAATATTTTAAAATCAAAGAGAAATTTTGGAGGATTAAGAAGAAAAATTTTATAATCATTTACTGTTTATTCCTCAGAACATTGAAATAACTCTTACAAGAATAATGGGTATTACATCTTCTTAAAGCTCAGACAAGTACTATTGTGTTAAGTATGATGACAATTTTACTGATTTAATTAATCCTCAATCAGGCCTGGGCTGGCCAGGTTGGCTGAATGGTGATTGCCGAGGGCCCCAGCCAGGGTCAGGGCCTAAAGGGGCCCTGGAAGTGCTAACCAAGGAATGAATATACAATTTTATAATTATTACTTACATAAGAAAAAAATTTAATATTTTCCAATAATCATATCGTTTACAGTAAATTTTAAACAATTGATAGTTTTCTCATGGTAACTTACATAGTTTCGTCGTGTCATGTTGTTGGACAGACGGAATAGGTCTGCTGACTGATACATCGCCATTTGTGCAGTACTCGTAGAGTCAGATTCAGAGTGCATTGCGATGCTCATTTGCCAATCTCATGCATTTTGATTGTGACTAGTGCAATGTTACAGTTGGGTCAACATCAAGCATGTGTACCAGAGCGAGGGTACAAAAAAAAAAAGAATGAGAAAATTTTTTAAAATTTTTAATACTTGGTTAATTAGTTCCACTTCTCAGTTGCACTAGAAGATACTGTTCAATGGTTAATTGATGCAGTTTTGTTTATTGGAAAACAAGGCATTGCATACAGATGGGATAAAGCAGAAGAGATTATACGCTTGATTCTGTAGATAAGAATGTTGGGTTACCCCTACATGTTGCAGGTTTGAACAGAAAATTTTCAACTTTTTAAATCTTCATGATTTATTTAATTTAATTTGAAAACTGTTAATTTTTTGTTCATATTATGAAGAAATGCATTGTTTTTATTATGTACTACAGATGAAGATCGATAATCTGCACACTAATAATCCGCAATTTTCTATTATTCGCGTCTCTTTACAAATGTAAACAATGAAATAAACAATTAAGAAAATGTAAAAATATGTGATCCAAACAGGATTTTTTAAAACATATAACAAAACAATTGAAAAAAAAAAAAACCTTAATAAAACATCTACTTTTTTAATATAACTCTTTTATTATATTAACAGTAAAAAACAAGCTGTGTTATGGATTATCTATCTGATTATTTTTATTTAAATGCAATTTAATTTTTAAAATAAAATAACTTTAAAAAGGCAATTTTTGAAATAGCATATTAAATTAATTATTAGATTTCTTATTTTTCTTTCATATTATACTGATTATAGAATATAAAATGCTGTATAGGAATAATAAATGACACACAATCTATAATATTCTATAATCCACAATATTCCATAATCTGCACATCCTTTGGCCCCAGCTTATACGGATTATGGAACTTTGACTGTATTTAAAATGCAATAAATATAATTCAAATACAAAATGTATGGATTTTCTAAAAAAATATTCAAATGTGCCCCCCCTCTCCCCTACTCTTGATTTTAAGCCAATTCTGTATGTTCTCTTCATTTTTTTGCTTACTCCCCTAGTTTTTTTTAGCAGTGTACTTTAATGCAAGACCTTGTCTAATCTTCTTTTCATGAATGGAGAAAGCGACATATTTTGAAATTTGCATAAAGATGTAATTGTAGATTATATAGGCAGGACCAATGAAAAATTGTTCAAAAAGCTATTAAGTTAGTAAACAACCATTTATAATCACATAACTTTTGTTAGTAATCTGTATCTGTATTAGGATAATGTAGAATTTTTCTCTTTTTGATGTAAAAACCACTTAACAATTTGTAACAGTTACATCTAAATTAAAGATGACATTGTTTATTTCAATATGCTTTAAGGTTTCGTTCATCTGACAAAACCCTATTTGTCTCAGTCCTCTGTCTGTCCGCCTGTCACAAAGTTCGTATACAAAATCTATTGAATCAGAGACTTCTAATTTTGTGCACTTACAGTTGAATACCTTATGTCTCACAATATAAATCATAACTTTTTAAACGTCTATTATTTTAATGAAATTATTTTTTTCAAGGTTATTCGTTCATTTTTGTGATTTAAATTTTAAAAGAGTATCTTAATTTCAATGTACTTTGTGTAGACATGTATTTTTGAAGGAAAAGTGAATCAGCATTTTAAATTTCATTTAAACTTTTTTTTTTTTTGAGGAAAAGAAAATTAGCATTTTAAATTTCGTTAAAACATTTTTCCTATTGTTGTTTTTAGAAATTTAAAATTTTATTTATATCTCCAGTATTTTTTTTTTTTTTTTTTTAGTCTTCAAAAAATTTGGAATTTGGAATTTTATTTGGATATTTCTTACTTAGTTAAAATAAATAACTTCTTTTTACTTTAAATTTATTGATGTTACCATCTATGTAAGAATTTAATAAGTATAAATTAACAATTTGGATTTATTAAATAAAAGATAAGTTGTTTTGAAAGATATATTAAAAGAAACACTCTGAGCGATCTCGATCACACTTACTCACTTTTTTAAATTAATGTTGTGTCAATTTTAATATTTACTTAGGTATCACAGTAGGGTTTAGATTATTATGACTTCAACAGAGTCATTTGATTGCCTAAAACTAAAAATATTTCGCTCATTTTTAAGTAATAAATCACTTAAAATGAATAATTCTTATTTTGTTTTCTAGCATGGAATTAGTTTTATATATATTTTTATATTACTTTTATACACCATACTTAAATTAAGTATGGTGTATAAAAGTAATATAAAAATATATTGTGAAAGTAAGTTAACAACATTAGGAAAAGCTTACATTTTACTCAACTATTTTCCAAGTGACAAAATAGCCTATGGTGGTTTTTTGCCATCTAAGCCTAGATTTAAAAATAAAATATAATATTCTGTTTTCACTAAATTTCTTGTAAGGTGACCTTTTCAGTCTCTAGCCGA
Organism: Maratus speculifer; assembly: GCA_964019185.1. Lineage (NCBI taxonomy): Eukaryota > Metazoa > Arthropoda > Arachnida > Araneae > Salticidae > Maratus > Maratus speculifer. Next base: position 282,894 of record CAXHSM010001080.1, on the reverse strand, counting down.
GGGCCCCCAAAGGAGTTAGTCCAGGTCTGTTAACATATCATATAACTTGTTTGGTTTTTAAAAATTAGTTTAAATATTTCTTATATGTCTCATTCTTGTGATTTGTATTATTTATTGAGTTTGGTACATTATTGTGTTTGGTAATTTACAACAGATGGCGACACTGCAGAAAGTATAAAAATTATTTTTTAAATATATATCTGAATTCATTGTAGTCAAAGGCATACAAAGAGATAATTGTGCCTGGGGCAAAGTTTCAATTTGGCACTTCCTTCTCTAACTTTTTCTTGTGACAGGCCAAAAATGACATTGGTAGTATAAATTCGTCACCCCCTAAATTTTTGCATACAGGGAGACTGTCCCTTTTACTCCCCCCCCCCTTTTGCATGGTGCTGATTCTAGTTTCAAAACTTCTGTAATCCAGAATATTTTACAGTTTAGAATTACCGTAATTGTGATGATTTCAGATCAAAGAAATTATTCTATATGTTTGATTGTAAGTTGATACTGAATTAAAAAAAAAAGAAAGAAAATGTTATATACCAGCATTTTATTGTACCTTTTTTGCACCTTTTTTGCAAACAAATTTTGTATTTAGATAAGACTTTCCTTAAATACTAATATGCAATCTGTTATTCCTCTCAAATTTGAGTTTGACTTATACACAAGTACTGTAATTTCCGGTAGATAAGCCGCACCAGTGAAAAACGAGAGATAAAATTTCAATTTTCATCAGATAGGCCGCACTGGTGTATAAGCCGCGGCTTGTTCGCCGCACAAAAAAATGCATAATCTAATTAATAGAACAATTTTGCTAATTAATTTAATGCTAAACAAAAATGCATTTTTTTAAAATAAACTTAAAGAAAACAAATATATTTAGTAAATAATAAAAAATATAACTTAGCTTGAAAAAAAGTTGCATACCAGCATTTTCTTGTAGCTTTTTTGCACTTTATTTAATATAAGCAAATTTTGTATTTAGATAAGACGAAGATAACTTTCCTTAAATACTAATATGCAGTCTGTTATTCCTCTCAAATTTGAGTTTGACTTACACAAGTATATACGGTATGTTGTATATCCTGAGATTTACAAGCATTCTTATAAAGACACAAGAAATTGCTTGGACAATAAGAGGGTTAAAAACAACTGAATTTTATTTGGATTATATGAAAATTTAATACTGATACTGCCAATACAATGCAAAATGATTTATAAAGTATTTACCATGGAATCTGCTGTGTTTATAATTTATTGAGTTTTTATCAAACTGGATATGGAAGAGTTTGGATACAAGAAGGTCAGGTATAGGAGTATGTGCTGTATTGCATGCACACCTACACATATGGGTCTTCATCTGTGATAAAATACTCAAGGTTTTGTTAAAACCTAAGATAAGAATATATAATGTGATAATCTAATGTATGAACTTTTGTACTGTTTAAAGAAAACAACAATTGTCAAATTTGATTCAGAACTAAAATTGAATTCTGTTTATAAAAACAGTGTTGTTAATTATTTTCTTTTCATTTTTAAGTTCAAAAGTAGATGAAACTTTTACTTAGGTTCAATAAGTCATTTTCTTGGATAAAAATAATAACGATCTCTTTCATATTGATATTTTCAGGTATCTGTTGTTATGTGAAACAAGCACAGATTTTCACTTTAAAAAATGTCATCAAATACAGAAAAAAATTGTTCCTCTAGTGAACAGCACCTTGTTTTTCAAACTGGTGATAAAGAAAAAAATCCCTCCAATAATACAGAAGAAAAACCTTTTATTTGTGAAGTATGTTCCGAAACATTTTCTAAGAATATAGACCTAAGAAAACATCTCTCGGTTCATACTGGAATGAAATCATTTGTTTGTGAAATATGTTCCAGGGCGTTTTCTCGTATGCAAGAACTAAGAAGACATCTTTCGACTCATACAGGTGAAAAATCTTTAGTTTGTGAAATATGTTCCAAAGAATTTTCTCTGAAGTGGAATCTAAGAACCCATCTCTTTATCCATTCAGGAAAAAAACCATTTACTTGTAAAATATGTTCCAAGGCATTTTCTCAGGGTAGTAATTTAAGAACGCACCTCTTGACACACACTAGAGAAAAATCCTTTGTTTGTGAAATGTGTTCCAAGAGATTTTCTCATAAATATAGTCTAAAAATCCATATCTTGACTCATAATGGAGAGAAACCTTATACTTGTAAAACATGTAACAAAGGCTTTTTCCAGAACAGTCATCTAAGAACACACCTCTTGATTCACACTAGAGAAAAGCACTTTGTCTGTGAAATATGTTCCAAGGCATTTTCTCAGGATAGTCATTTAAGAACCCACTTCTTGACGCACACAGGAGAAATACCCTTTGTTTGTGAAATATGTTCCAAAGGGTTTTCTCAGAATAGTAATTTAAAGAGACATCTCTTGTCTCATATAGGAGAAAAAATTGGCTCATAGAGGAAAAAAAGCTTTCTGTTTGTGAAATATTTTCCAAAGCATTTTCTCATAATTATCAGCTAAGAAAACATCTCTTGATTTATACAGGAGAGAAAACCTTATGTTTGTGAAATATGTCCTAAAGGATTTCCTGCTATGAGTAATTTAACACAGCAACTTTTGGTACATACCAGAGGAAAACTCTTTTTTAGTGCAATGTGTTCGAAAGAATTTTCCCAAAATAGTAATCTAAGAATCCATTTCATGTTGCATACAAGATAAGAGCCTTGTGTTTATGAAATATATTCCAAAGGATTTTCTCAGAATGGTAATTTAAGAGCCCAGTGTTTCACTCACTTTTGAGAAAAGAAATCCTTTTGATTTTAAAATATGTTTCAAAAGATTATCTGATAACCATTATTAGAAAACATTTGTCCTGTACCAAATAGCCAATACCTGAGAACTTCCTGTATTTTTATTTCCAAAACTGAGTATGAACCCTGTGTATATTGCTGCATTTGCTATTGTCACTTTTTATGATAGTATTTTGTAATAGATTTTAAACATAACACTTCTTTCATGACTAGTGTATTTTTGACAGTAGGTAAATAACTACTGACCTATTCATTAGATTTCAATAAACCTTTATGTAAAACTATTAATAGTATTTTTTTTTTCTTTTTTTCACTTTAAAGAAATTTTTCATTTAAATAAAAAATTATTCTGACCTGAAAAATAAATTTACCTCAATAGTTTATGTGGTAGTAAAGGCTTTATTAAATTAGTACTTTTGAAAAAAAATATCAGAAGTATGCAAAAAATACATTTGTAAACAAAAACTACCTTAATGTACATGGTAAATTTTTTTCTAGAATTTAAATGAAATATATCTTATTATCATGTATTCTTTGAACCCATCAATAAGCTATGTCTTTTTTAATGTATAAAAAATTAAATCAATATTTATCCTACAAGCTTATATGATTCACAAATAACAGTTGTATTGTCTAATAAGCCATGCATTTTGCTTCTTACATTTTTCTCCCCTTTTTTTGTGTCTTGTATCATCGATTTCAGAAATTTTTACGCCACAACAACATTGACGCCTTTCATCATGTATTATATAGGAGCAAATCTGGTGTGTTTTCAAATTGTATCTAAAAAGCATTTCTGAGTATCTTGATATATTTTCCCAAAAATTGTTTCTATAAGTTTTCATTGAACTTGCAATAATCGTATGCATATTTTTCCAATTCAAAATTTGTACTCAAACTTTAATTCCCTTTCAAATGTTCAGTCAAGGTTAAATTTTACATATTCACATAAATTCAATGACAATCTTATATTATCAGAATTTTTTGGTGGTTACCGTTTGTACTTTTTTTACATGATAACACAAAAAAATTCAGATAGATTACAGCCAAGAAGTTTAAGAAAAAGTTTTCAATTAAATAGCACAAGAGTGTAATGGTTGTGTTTTTGAACTTTTGTAACGAAAACTTATGTGTTTTTTAGCATTGAATCCAAAAATTTTAACTAAAGTATCAATAATTTTCAAAAATCGTAAATTTCGAAGTAAAACAATAAAAATCTGTGGCTATAAAATAAAGGTGTTGAGTCCATTAACTTGTGATAATTGACTTTTCTGTTCTTTTTACCACTGAATCTGAAAATGAGCTTCATTTTCAATCACCACGTTAAAATTTTTTGCAAATTGTAAATATCTAAGATAAAATGTAGCAAAAATCAGATAATATAAAAGAGATTTAAAACATTTTTGGTACTTTTTGGTAAGCCAGGAACCAGTGTTATGTATTCATATATATATAATTATGTATATATGCATAGATATATACATACTTTGCATATAAACATATATTTACATATGTATCCACATGTATGCATATGTGTAATATATGTATACACATGTATATAGATATACATTGGTGTGCAAAATTTAAGGACGAATAATAAAATGCCAAATTTAAAGAGATTTTCAAGCGAAAATTTTCATGTGAATATTCAAAATAAATTAATATAATTCTGATAATTACTATCCCTGAATAAAAGCTAGTCCATATAATATCTCATTCGGGTCACACATGCTCACAAGAGTCACAGTCCCTACGGCTAAACAAAAAATAGGAAATTCCATACATCTCTTTTATGAGTTTCAAATAACTATTATATGTGACTCCACTGACAGGTCATTGTGACTACTGCTTTGTGGCGAGTCACTAGGTAACTTTACAATGTTGTTTCATTGAGACTCTCGTGTGACCTCTCATTTGGAGACTCAATTTCAAAGTTATTGTGAACATTGAATTATGACAAATTACCAAATAATGTCCAATTAAAGTCGCATGGGGATTTTTCAGCACTTTTCACAGTAGAGGCTCTGTCACCATTTGACAAAGTCTTGAGACAGAAAGTCACCATGTGACTTTAATAATGTAACATTATTTGGTGATTTATCATAATACAACATTCACAATGACTTTGAAAGTGAGTCTCCAAACAACGGTCACAAGAGCATCTCAATAAAACGACATTGTAAAGTCACCTGGTGACTCGACTCAAAGCAGCAGTCGTAGTGACTTGTTGGTGGAGTCACATATAGTAGTCATTTGAGACTCATAAAAAAGACGTATGGAATTTCCTATTTTTTGTTTCGCTGTAGTGACTGTGACTGTGACTCTTGCAACCATGTGTGACCTGAATGAGATATTATATGGACTAGCAGCTATGCAGAGATAGTAATTATTCGAATTATATTACAGTAAAACCTCTATATAACGGACACCTCGGGAACATAGAAATTGTCCGCTATTCGGAGGTGTCCGCTATTGGGAAAATCTCAGAGATTCAAAAATCGCTAAGAAATGCGTAATGTTTCATTAATTTACTTTTATATGTCCTAAAACCTCTATTATATAATTAATCCGAAATTTAAATTACTTTTTAATTAATAAAATTGTGCACACCTTTATCCACTGTTTATTATATTCTCGTGAAAAAAAAATCTGTTACAAAATTTTACTTTTGCTTGCGATTATATATAATTTGTTTTTCTATGTGACGTTATTGGACATTGTAGAGTTCTGGGAGGGAATGGAAGGATTGCACTTTTTGACCTTTAAAAGCATAAAATCTCAAAATATTATTATGTGACATTTCAATGCTCTGGGAGATATTCCTCCCGGGCAACACTCTGAATTTCACACTGAACGTGTGTGTGTGTGTGTGGGGGGGGATTTTCCCCAGCTCTTTATCGACTTTTATCTGTGATCACAAAATTTGTGACATGTTATCCTGATAATTTCAGAAGCCTTCTTGCTTTTATTTTAATTTTTTTCTCTTTAAAAAATACTTTTTCATCCTTTATCGCCGAATAAAGTGTCCGCTATTCGGAATGTCCGTTATTCAGAGGTTAAACATACAAAAATTTAGGTTTTGGGAGTGGGGATCGGAAAACTGTCCGTTAAATAGAGGTGTCCGCTATTCGGGAGTGTCCGTTATGGAGGTTTTACTGTACTTCCTCTTGAATATTCGTGTGAAAATTATCCCTTGAAAATCCCTTAAAAATTGGCATTCTGGAACTCATCCTTAAATTTTTACACCAGTATATATAATATAAGTAATCAAACTCTGGTGCAAACCAAAAAGTATCGCTTTTACTATTTACAGCTAAGCAACTACTATGTCTAATGACATTTAAGGGGTATGACATCCAATGACATTTAAATACTCTTCTCTAGAGTATTATTATCACAAATTTACATTATAACATTGCCAAGGGCAACAACTTATGAAAATAGGAGCATACTTTGGAAAGAAAACTATTTTAATCATAAATAACAATTATTTAAAAAATTATAAATTTATTTAAAAATATAGCTGAAAGCAAATATTTTTATAACTGTACCTATTTATATACAAAATGCATTAAACAGCATCCCTCTAAAAGCATATGAATCTAATATTGCCTAAGTATACTCATTTTAAAAAATGAAAAAATAATTTTTTATAAAGAGTAAAAAAATCAATTATCATTCATCTTTACTTAATAAATAAAAAATTATATTAATGTATACTTGGATATACAAAAATAACTTTCAAACAATAATTTTAAAAATATGGAAGAGATATTACTAAATCAATATTTTTAATTATACAAAATGCATTAAGTAACATTCAACAAATTAATCATTATGTTGTTAAAAAAAAAAAAAAAGAACATATTTTTGCTTTATTTTATTTGTAATATATTTTTGCTTTATTTTGTTTGTAACGTATTTCCTCAAAAGTATTGCAAATTTATTTAAAAAAAAAACTATGCATAGTAAGAGAAGATGGAGCATAACATTAAGAGATTTAGTGCCTTTTGCTTGCTGCACCATCGCATCATTGTTATTTTAAATTAAAACCCTATATGTATAATTCAAAGCAAATTTTCTAAAATATTAAAACAAAGCATGGGGGAGGGGGATTGCATCCTGACATTAATTATTTTTGTTGCAGGTTGAATTGGATGTTTTTTATTCAGGTTGAGTGTAGATTTCTGCAAATTGTGTTTGGATTACCCTTTTTTTATTATTATTTGAGATTATAAACTATAAAAATAATAATAAACATAGTTGTATGCATGTGTGCTATATTCTAAGTAGACCAGACCCTATGACTGACGAAATTTGTATTTCTTCTGCAAGCCTTTGACATATTGGTATGTTTTCACAGTCCTTTGTTAAAACTTGCATTTTTCAACAGCCATTTGTCAAAATTATTTTTTCTTCCAGGAATTTTTGATAAAAATTTACATTTTTTCTGCAACTATTTAGCAAAATTAATGTGTTTTTGCCTTAGAGCAGGGCTGTCCAACGTGGTACAAGCAGGCGTCTTTTAAAGATTTTTTGGGAGTCCTTTTAAAGATTATTAACATATTTTTTATAAATAAATGTCCACATAAAGGGATGCTACATTTAAAATCCTAAATATTCACTTGAGAGATATTTTTATAACATCTGTAAGTGTATTTCAAGCAAAAAAATGAAAACATATTTTAGAAATTTAATCACGTGTTATTGAATTTCTTCCCTAATTTATAGTTATTCTTTATGAAAAATGTTATGAAATTAAGATGAAAGAATTTGGTAAAAGTATGTAGTAACTTTTTCAATAAGCTAAGATGTGAAGCGAACCTCTTACCTTCAAAATAAGCCTTGAAAATACGTGCCCCCCTCACCTTCCTTCATGCATAAAGTTCAGCTTTTTTGTTGTTGTTATATTACTTTGAAAGCTCTTCTAGGCTATGCCTTTGGAACGACCTATGGATTGGTCATTAATAAGTCTTTGTTTTTGTATGTTTTATAATGTTCTACTTACGCCTCCAAAATAAATAAAAAAATAGTTATTCATCCTTAAAAAGAAAAAAAAACAGTTTATTTGATTACCATTTTATTTCAATTAGAAGCCAGATTAAAGTTTCTGACTCCTTCTAAAACAAAATATTTTTTGATAGGGCCTTACTGAAAAATGTACAACACGAATTTTTCTACAATTTATAATTATTTTAATTTTTTCTTTTTTTTCTTTTTTTTTCTTTTTTCTTTTTTTTTTTTTTTTTTTACACGGGGATCCAGATCCACATAGGACCTTATGTCTTCTACTGCAATATGCATTTAAATGTGCATATGTGAGTATTGTACTAATACTGCGATATAATTTTGCTGCATGTTTTGAGCCTTGTTAAGGATGGTACCCTTCATTGTTTGCCCAGAGCAACAGTGCGCAGCTGCTTAGTAAAAGTTTAAACAGGCATACCTTAGAGGATTTGCAGCCCTTTGTTAAAATTCACATTTTTCACCCCATGATTCTTTGACCTAATTCACATCTTTTTGGGAGATCCTTAGACAAAGATCATGTTTTTTCTGCAATCCTTTTGAAAAAATTCACATTTATCTACGATCCTTTGACAAAATTTGCATTTTCAGCAATCCTTTGAAAAAATTAGCTTTTTCATTGAAGGATCATGGGATCTTTCAATGAAATTTGAGTTTTTTTTTCATGACCTTTTGACGAAATTCACATTTCTTACATGAATTTTGCATCTTTTTCAGCAATTCTTTGATGAAATTCATGTTTTTTAGCAATTCTTTGACGAAAGTAGCTTTTTCTTCAAACCTTTGACAAAATTCTTGCTTCTTTGGCTATCCTTTCTTGGATTCACGATTTTTTGATTTTTTTTTTTTTTTCATGAAACACACGTTTATTAGAGATTCTTTTACAGAATTTGAGCTTTCCCACTGCCCTTTAACAAAATATTCATTTCCCACTATCATATGGAAAATTTTGCATTGTTTCCCTGCCCTTTGACTAAATTCACATTTTTCCACATCCTTTGATCCAATTTGTATTTTCCCCTCATCCTTGGATTATTACACACCACCATTTTCGACAGAGGTAGAAATTATTGAATATAGTTTATGAGATGAAATTAAAGAGTTGATATTGAAGCAAAAAAGGAATTTTTAAAATGTTGCTTTTGGACAGATATGAGTATTACATGAAAATACCTAACACTCTCTGACGTTCTCTTTCTAGTTTTGCTCATGCCTCCAAGGATTAAATTAGTTTAAGTCTGAGGCCATCACTAAGATTTTCGCTTCAGTGTTATACCTATCAAAGATTTCTCTATAAATCTACAAATTTTCATATCCGTACATGCCATAATTTCCTTTAAATAAGTCAGAAAAGATCTTCATCAACATTAAGTTCATTTATGGTAGTGACAGCAGTAGCTATTGTAATTTGCTGCTTATAATCTGCAGATCAAACAATCCTTTTTGGACCCAGAAATTTTATTTAGTGATTGAAACAAATATTTATGATGATCTAATAAGTTATATATCTTTTTAAACAAATTCTGGATCAAAAAATAATTGTTTGATCTGCAGGAAATTATAGTACTCTCTCTCTGTCTTTAAAAAAGCATATTTTTTTGTCAAAGTATGACTATAATTATGTGTATTAATAGACACAAATGTTTAATTGAATCATCTGCCAATGTTCTAGTTAAACTGCATATTAAGGATCTGTAATATTTTGATTTTAAAAGTATTGTTGTGAGATACAGAAAAATTTAATAATACAATTTTTTTTAAATAGTGTTACACAAGGCAAGTGGACATTTCTTTATCAATATTCTGAAGATTTTATTATTTTTATTTTTTTAAATAAGAAATTAATTTACAAAGCGATTTTCTTACAACAAATTCACAGGAACGTACTAAATCTTAAAAACAAACTAAAAGACTATTTTAAAATTATTTTCAATTTTAAAATTTCGCTGAAATTTTGAAGTTACTGCTTAGTAATTAGAAAAAAAACACTTTGCTTCTAAAGTGAAAAAGTAGACAAAAAGACTAAAGAGCTCTAAATATTAAGAACAACACTTTTGTGCGATAATTGTTTGTTTTTCAAAAGATAATAGACTTATCTGGTACTATGCCAATGCAATCTCCTGAAAGACAGACTTTACAAGCCATTGTGTAGAAAAATTTTCGATTCAAAAGCTATAAGCTGAACTCTTAAAAAACTAAGTTAAAATTTCACAAAACTGAATGTTAATATTCTTCTTATTATGTATATTGAAGAAGATTTTTAAATTGTAAATTCGAAGCTAGTAAAAGCTGATCTCAAATTAAATGAAAACATTCCGAATTTTTTTACTTTAAAAATATATCTAAAAGATTATAATTTCAAAAGAAAATTTTTCATTTATATTATTTATTGAAAGATGGCGCCAAAACAATATTTCAAATCTAAAGTGCAATGCAAATCGATTTATAAATACTCAATTAATCGAAAATTGAAATTGCACAACACCAGTACGACACAGGCAATTTATAAGATACAATAAAACAGAGAAACTCTTAATATAACGTCTAAAACATCATTAATTATAATTATAATTATTTTTATTCTGGTCGCAATACATCTGGTGAGTATACTGATGTACAATGATATGTTGTCAAATTTTTCAATGGGGAATTCAAATACTGGATTCCGGATTTGTGAGCATAGGCGTAGAATTGTATGGGCCCATGGGGCTCGGGCCCCTCCAATAATTTTTTCAAATGGGCTTTATTTTTTGGCTTCAACCAATTCAGAAAAAAGTCACAAATTTTGGATTTCATAATATTTTTATAGAATTTTTTTTAGTATATTTTTTTTCCAGTGAAAATTTTCTTTCCCTAAATTCGTTGTTTACATTTATTCTTTATAAACGGCTAAAATAACCCAAGATAACTTTTACTATAGTGTATGGGCACTAGGGTGGTGCGAAAAAACAAAAGTTTTTATTTCCGAATCGCTATAGTGCGGAAAAGTTGCGATTGGTAAATACAAGAAAAACTAAAAAAAAAATTTTGAAATCGGACATTATCTTCCGATCGCGCAAACCACCTAAAAATTAAAAAAAAAATTGAAAAATTCCGATTTTTTCACAATTTTTTATAAAATATTACATATACACATATTTTATCACTATAGTGATAAATATTTGCATATTGTACTGTTTAATAATAAAAAAAAAAATAAATTGCGTTTAAAGAATATCTTTCGATTGCGCAAGCTCATTAAAAATCGGGAAAAATTCATTTTTCAGTGATTTTTGATATATTAAGAAAATAATTAAATAAGCTGAGTTTTCAGTCTCATGTTAAAATTTAAATGTAAATTAATACTATTGAGCATGTTATGCTATTTTTGAACAACCGAGATCTTACCACAACGAGATTGTTGCAAGGTTTAGTAGTTCTTCAAGGTTTAGAGTTTAGAGCACATCCTGTTAGCCACGTTGCGAAAAATCGTTGAAGTCGCCTTACGTGTCCACATGCTTCTGTCCCCAACCTCGTCCACTTGCACAGAGCGCCATTTCGTATCAGAGAGCCCGTGAACGAATTTCGTTTGTTAATTGGATGTATTGTTTTATTAAAAATACATTAACATGTGACAGGGACACGGATCTGGATACGTCGTTGACAAAGAAAATTACTAGACAATCTTTTCATTGTCCTATATTCGGTCATCCAAGAAATTATCTGCCAAATAGTCTTCCAACACACGAAGATGTTCTTTAATGCTACCTTGAGGAGAGGTCTCTATTAGCAAGTAAATTCAACATCATTAAAGTGAGTTTCTCATTTGTCAGATATACAGTGGCACAAAAAATAAAATATATTTATTAGAAGGCGTCAATCCCAAAAGTGTTTGATTGTAGAATCATTTAGCTAATTAATGCCTACTACGATAATATTCTAAACTAACGAAATCTTATATTCGAGACAAGGAATAGCCAAACCTTATAAAAAGTTTGATGAATTTTAAAAACAAGAAACTCAACTGTGTGATATTTCAGCCTGCAAACGTGTAATGAATTTATATTGCTCCTGTAAAAAGTCACCAGATCTGAGGGAGTGTCTAATTGAGACTAATTATACGTCTCAAAAACACAACAAAATTCCAGTCATTGAGCATAGATTTATCTACCTCCAGAGAAAGGACGGAACGGGAAAAATTGGTACTAAAGTTTAAAAAAAAAAGAAAAAGAACTGAGTACAAGACTTGGAAGACGAAACTATATATTGAAAAGGCAACCTTCCAAATTTGTTGAAGCAAAAATAAAAGACCTTGAGCATTTAGATGAAATACATGAGAATTTTAATGCTAATGTAGGTATAGGTAAAATATCATTACCATGACGGATACAGCCTATCAGATTTAAGAAGAAATTACCATGGCAAATGAAAGTGGAGTTACAATCTGCATCTTTACATTGCGATCGCAATGGTGTATCTGACAGTGCAGGTGCTGCTAAAGCGTTGAGTGTACTAGAAGATATTCCTGTAATAACTAAAGAGGTGCTTTTCAAGTTATTGACCTATTCAAAATTAGAAGAAAACAAACAGAAAGAAAAAAATTACGGCAAAGTCAAATGGAATCAGAAGAACCGCATGACATACATTTTGATGGAAAAAAGGGCGATTATTTAGTTATCCTCCTCAATCCTGAGACAAATATCACGATGGATAACATACACTGTTTAAAATTACTATAAACCATCTTCAAACATGTGTCATTCTACATATCAATGCGTGTTATATGGACGCATTTACTGAAAAAGTATAGAAGTATTTTTAACGATTTTAGAAGTATTTAAAAATTTTTAACGGATTTTCTTTAGTTTCTCGTACAGGCGCTATATTCGTGAAGAATATTTGACAAAAAATCTCTTGGGATGACAAAATGTAGAACAATTTAAAGATTGTCTAGTAATTTTATTTGTGAGAGACGTGTGCAGATCCGTGTACCTGTCACATGTTAATGTATTTTAAATAACACAATACATCTAATTAACAAACGAAATTCGTTCACGAGCTCACTGATACGAAATGGCGCACTGTGCAAGTGGACGAGGCTGGGGAGAGAAAAGGATGTGGACACATAGGGCGACTTCAACGCTGTTTTGCAACGTGGCTAACAGGAGTTGCGCGAACTACTAAACCTTTTTGCCCTGCAGCGATCTCGTCGTGGTAAGATCTCGATTGTTCAAAAATAGCATAGCATGCACAATAGTATTAATTTACATTTAAATTTTAACATGAGGCCGCAAATTGAACTTATTTAATTATTTTCTTAGTACATCAAAAAACACTGAAAATTGAATTTTTCCCGATTTTTAATGAGTTTGCGCGATCGGAAGATATTCTCTAAACGCAATTTATTTTTTTATTATTGTTAAATAGTACAATATGTAAATATTTTTCACTATAGTGATAAAATATATGTATATGTAATATTTTTTAAAAAATTCTGAAAAAAATCGAAATTTTTCAATTATTTTGAATTTTTAGGTGGTTTGCGCGATCGGAAGATAATGCCCGATTTCAAAAAAGATTTTTTAGTTTTTCTTGTATTTACCAATCGCAAATTTTCCGCACTATAGCGATTCGGAAATAAAAACTTTTGTTTTTTCGCACCACCCTAATGGGCACTCTCTGTCTCTCAGGATTTTTTTTTTCTTTCTTTCTTCGATGGACAATGAGCATAGTTTCTAGGAAAAATAACTTTTCTTATTCTGATGTCCTGCACACGGGTCAATAAATTAACACGTTTTACAATAAACACACACAAACACAATAAATTAACGTTAAGAACGTAGACGACGAGTCCAACACGATCAAATTACAAAATCGTAGATAAGATACTTGCCTTCCCCAAACATACAAAGAATGGGCCTTCTGGCCAAGGATAAAAAGGTCCCAATTTAGGAATTTCGAAGAACGGTTTGTATGTTAAAACCCGAAGAGTTTTTAGCCGAAAACAATTAAGGGGGGAAAATACAAGGGATCATTCACGAGTTGCATACTGCCAGCGCTTAGATCTTGATCCCCGTGAATCGAAACAAAATCACAGAGTTACTCCATTTTCGCCCCACCCACCCTCACGTTTGGTCATTATGTGGGAAGATTCGACAGAACCTCAGGAAAGAGCCCTGTGGAGTTTACATTCAGGGATCATGTTTCGGTAGAATTTATCGTTTTATTGCTTTTTTTCACTTAAGCTTAGTACTGTTTATGTATTGTATCGTCTGCCCAATAAAAAGATAACAAAACAAAAACTTCTCTAAAAATTCCTTCAAAAGTTTCTTCTCACGATTAATTTTTTTCATTCGTTGTAATTTTTAAACTTTTGTTCATTCTTTATCTTAGAAATGGAAGAGTGCTTTATGAATTCTTTAAGGAAAAAACGTTTGTGCTGTTTATGATCGTAATTTATTTCTCAAAGATAAAAAAAAATAAAACTTATTGGCGCTGTGTCCGATATAAATCCTGCAAGGCAAGAATTATATTAAAATATAATGAAATTCTTAAAATCGGAAAATTTTCTCACAGCTATGAAACAACCTCCAAAAGAAATCCAACAAATAGACTTTAAAAATCAGCTGGTAAACAAAATAAAATCCAATCCAGCCGCACCAATTACAAGGATTTATAAGTAAATGAAAAATATGTATTTTTAAGTAATTTTTAAAGACCTTTAGCTAAAGGAAATCTCTTAAAATATAGCACTTGAATCCAATACATGTAATCCTTGTAAAACTAAATATTAATTATTAAGTTTTATATCTAAAGAAAAAATGCATTTTACTTCTTTATCATATAAGGAATTTAAAACTTAATTGTTCCTGAGTTTGTGAAAAGCTTACTGCAGTTATTTCTTAATTCACTTTCAGTGCCTTTTTCCTAGAAAAAAATACATTAACCTTATAATCAATGATTAGTTCAACTATAAAAAATGTTGTATTGAATGAAATCTATGTCAAATTACTAATTTGTACAAATTATTTTCTGAATTCTTAGTTTTCAGGCATAATTAATTTACAACTTCAACAGTAACAAAGTACATGTGCTGCTTTTTCTGTTTCTTATATTTTTATATTATTTTCATCAAGTTAACAATTATAAAATGTTTAAATTTTCTGTACTGTTTACTTATTTACTCATTTATTTCCTTTTGTTTTCTTTGCCAATTTTCACTGAAAAGAATTTGAGTAATGCTTTATTATTTTAAACGTTTTGACAGTAAAACTTGTATTTGCTGAAAATAGAATTTTACTAAGAAAAGATTCCATGTAGAAATACTTAGCTTGTTTAGTCTTTCAAAATCAGTCGCAATTGGTTGAAAAATATAGGACAGTATACCTGACATTATGTTTAAAGGAAATCATAATTTTAATTCATAAATTTAAAGTAAATTAAATTGCGTTGAAATCATTTGTTTTTCTTTTATATGTTCCAAGATTAAAATTATGCTGTTTTAATTTTATGAAAATATGCACAAAATATAAATTTTTAAGTATATTATATTTAAATTTACAATCAAGAAAAATAAGAGAAAAATATGCCACTAATGCAATCATATTGATAAGTTTTCTGTGTATATCAAATTTAATCTTATTTAAATTATTTATTCTGCATCTTTTTACATTATCAACGTGCACATATATTTTAATGCGGATGAAAAAGTATCACTGTAATATTTTTGTCTGTGTTTAAAATTCGCGGATTAAAAAAAAAAAGAATATGCAACATATATTCTCGATTGAACATCACATCACTTTTGCATGTAAAATTAGGCATTAAAGATTCCAATTTTAGGAACCATTATCGAAAAATTTTCATTTTTATTTATCTTATTTAAAAGGCTACTTCAGTCAAGCGAAAAACTCGCTCCCTAATGCTAATCCTATGGAAGAATTTTATAACGCTATCTCTGTCTCATTTCAATATATTTAAATGATTTTTTTTGCATTGGATAGCTAAGATCGATCTGTTCAAAAGTCATTTTTTACTTTTTCGATGGTTGAAATTATTTTTAACGAGGACATTTTTATTTTCGGAACCGGTTCCGAAATTGAAAGAAATATAAATCTGTAAACAAAATCGAAAATCTAAAAAAAGGTTTAATGTGGATATCAATCTAAGCTATCAAAATTAAATATATAAATAAATAAAAATAATTTAAAAATATTGAAATGCAAAAGAGATATTTTTATAATTTTGTCCCCAAAGGAAAAGCATTTCGGAACATTATTTTGCTTGACTGAAGTAGCCTCTTGAGTATGGCAACAAGAAAGAAAAAGACGAAAAGAAAGAAACACAAATTTACATTAAATTTGTCATTTGAAATATTGATTCAAATAATTAAAAAAAATAAGATTTATTAAAATTATATTATAAAGGAATTAAAAAGAAGCCTATATGCAATTTCCTGTTATGAATTATATGTTATAACATAAATTATTATTATAAAGAAATTAAAAAGAAGCCTATATGCAATTTCCTGTTATGAATTATATGTTATAACATAAATTATATACATATATTTTTCATTTATTTTTAAGGAAAAGTAACATTCTAGATTACAGATTTTGATTCGATTTCCTAATGTCCATATTTCAATTCCAAGAAAATATTAATACGTATAAATACTAATTTAACCCTGCAATCCCCTTTTTATAAGACAATTGATACATTAAAAAATTTGGTATATTTAAAAAAATATTTTTGCTTTTATTTTGATTGTATATTTTTAGAAGCCAGTTTCTTCAAAAACTTTCTTCTATCTCATACATGTTAATACTTCAAAATTTGCTGTCACAGTGACAAAATTAAATGGCGATTCATGCCCATTATGGAGATTTTAATTATATGAAAATCCGTGCATTAGCTCTTAAGAAATGACAATAGCTAAAATCATGTAAATAATCTACAATTGCAGCATAGCGACGCGAATTGTTGGATGTTTTACACCGAAACCCAAACTTCAACAACTTATATCAACATCTAAATGAATCTGAAGTTTGATGAAATTCCGTGCATTAGTTCTTAAATAGAACTATTGAAGAAATTGTGAAAACTGCAGCATAGAAGTGCCACCTGTTGGATGATGTATACCAGAAACTAACCAGGTTCAATTTTCATCAGGTGCAAACTGAAACTGGAGTATGATGAAAATCCATACATTAGTTCTTGCGATACATCTATTGCAAAATCGTAAAAAATGCAGCATAGCAGCGCCACCTGTAGGGGGATGTACGCCAAAAACTAAATACCAAACTGTATCATAAACTAACTGAAGTTTCGTGAAAATCCGTGCATTAGTTCTTGAGATATAGCAGTTGCGATAATCATGAGTAATGCAGAACGGCAGTGCCAACTGTTCAGCGATTTGCACCAAAAAGTAATCAACAGCAAATTGTATCAAGGACAAACTGAATTTAAAATGTTATGGAAATCTGTACATTATTTCTTGAGATAGAGCTATTGTGGTAATTGTGAATAAGGCAGTAAAGCAGCGATATACAACAAAAATTAATCAGTTTCAGCTTATCATGAAGGTCTAACTGAATCTAAAGTTTTGTGAAATTCCGTGCATTAGTTCTTGAGATACATCGACCACAAAATTTTTGTCACATACAGAATCGCAAAGTGACAGACAGACTCAAGGATAGATATTTCTAAAAACCATCAAAACGTGTTCAGGATTTTCTAAAGCGTATGAGTCCACTGAAAATCGGAAGTTGAATTTTTACACGAATCCAGTTCTTTCTTCTTGAGAAGATAGAAGAAAGTAATAAAATCTTGTAGCCCGAACACTCTGAAATTTTAACCTATTGCAAATAGAATTGTATCCAAATCCTCTTTAAACTTTCATGAAAAAAAAAAAATATGCATTCTTATATGAAAACATGAGATGAAGCCGCGTCGAAATACCTCGCTTTTAAAATGTTTTCATCAAAAATTTTTGAGATTTTTTTTTAAAGTATTTTCACTTTTCAGATCCAAAATTTGTACGAGATTTCAAAATTTGCATGAGTAATGTCCAGAAATACGAATTCTCAGCTACATTTAATGATAAAAAAAAAAAAAAAAAAAAAAAAAAAAAAAAAAACTGGAAGGCGTAATTTTATTTGCAGTCGTGAAATTTTTATTTTCTTTTGTCTTTGCTAGAGGTATTGCATACATGAAAAGTTCCGATTTCTAGTACATCTAAAATGGAGCTTTTTTAAAACAACTAATGGCTATTTACTAAAAATTGGGAAGGACTTCGTTTTCACATTAGAAATAGAAATCCGAAAAGTCCTCCCCCCCAATTTTTTTTGGAGAGGAGGGGGACTAAAGATGGCATTTTTAATAGGGATGCACCGAATAGGGATTTTGGCCGAATACCGAATATTTGGCCGACAGCTAAACCGAAAACTGAATAGTAATTGTTTGACCGAATACCGAATATTCGGCTTTCCAAATACTTTTTATATTTCAAAGTTTAAAGGTATTAAAATGTTACTTTTTAAAACAATTTTACATAATATTTAATAAGAGAAACTTATATTTTGATAAACAAGAGCTTTTTATAAGAACATTCAATATTGAAAAAAATCTGCCTTTTTTTTTATTTAAGATGCATAATTATGAGACTTTTTCAATTAGTAAAATTTTAAATTTCATTTCTTCTATGAATTGAAACAAACATTTTGAAATCAAAGAGAAATAATGAAAAAATAGTTGAAGAAAAACTATAGTCTCATATTTGTTCTTTTTAAATAACTCAAGGCAGATTTTTTTCAATATAAAGTATAAATATTTTCAACTTAATTCTGAATAAAGGAATGTCTAGCTCATAATACTTTTCTTATGAATCTTCATTTTCCACCCTTCCCATCATATCATATTTTGAAGAAATCAAAGCATGTGAGTTGAAAATATAGTTATGGTCAGTGTTCTCGCTGACATTTGACCAACATTAATAATTTGGCGAATTAAAAATAAAATACATTCGCCAAATGAAAAAAGTATTAGCAAAATAGATTCGCCGTGTAGCACAAAAAAAATTATTTTTAATCCTTTAATGTACCCCCTTTTTTCATTATGTTCTAAAATAATCTAAGTTTTTATAACTGTGACAGCGATTGTTATTAATCTAATTTCAACTATGCGCTACAAATATAAAAAATATGTATATATTAAATATATATATATGCATATGTATGAAAAAACGAAAACGAAAAAGCAAAAATTGAGCACTAGCAATTTGGCGAATCTAATCGCTTGTTTACTCGCCAAATGAAGTATTTAGTCGCAATTTGGCGCATTGGCGAGCAACAGCGAGAACACTGGTTATGGTATCTTATTTTTTGTTAATTCAACAAACGAAAACACAAGTTTGACCTAGAGTGAGATGAAATACAATGCATTTATGATTCAATAAGTTGATTATGATTATGGTTTCATAAACAAAAAATTGTCTGCCTTGATAGCTATTACTAATCTCAAAAGTTTTCCTTTCTTGGTTAAGAACTTTTGGGAAAAGCAAGAAACAGATTATTTACTAAATAGAATTTAGGAACTTGCATCTGCATTCGTATCATTTATTCCTAAGGAGAATCCTAATAAATCATAATTTTAATCCTTCTCATGGTTAATTTTCTCAAGTTAAACTTTGCAAACAGCAAATAAATAATGTAAAAACATTCTATTTTATTTAAATATGATTTTATTTCTAATTATTTTAAATTTATTAATAAATTGACAGTTAAAAGTAGAAATTATGAAAAGTTTTTTAAAATGTGTTTTAAAAGGCTTTATTAAGTATTGGATTCGGTCGAATACTTTGATATTCGGCCAAACTGAATATTTGACAGGCCGAATAGTTTCATATTCGGCCTAACCGAACATTCGCTAACATGGCCGAATAGGCTGAATACCGAATAGATACCGAATATTCGGTACATCCCTAATTTTTAAAACAGGAAATGGGGAGGGGATTAAAAAAATTTAAGCTGGGCAAGTGACAATTTGTTATATATTTTTTATTCTGAATCGAATGACACCAATTACAAAACGGTGTGATCTTTTCTTTTCTTTTTCTTTCTTTTTCAACAAAATTATGGTAGATTTAATGAACACAAAGATGAAAATTATACTTTATTATTGATAAAAGCTTTGTTAAATTTACTTTACTTTCAAAACATGTTTTTTATGTCACATAAAATAATCACAAACTTATTAAATTTCCTCCTAATAACTATATTCAAAATAAGGTTTATCCGAGAATTTTTAAAAGTCGTAAAATTATCAACATCTGTGTATTCGTTATTTATTTATCATAAAATCATTCGTAACTTTGTATTCTTAAACTCCTCCTACCGTTTTAACGAATGATCGAATCGACTTCCTGAGAGTGTCATTCATAATTAAAAATCTAAAAAATGATATCCCACTTGAACTAATTATTTCCCTCCCTTCCTGCTGTGAAATTTAACTGTTTTTTACACACACCCCACACCTCAAAAAACTAAATAAACATTTTAAAACAACTTTATTTTGGGTGTTTCATTAGATCTTCATTTAATGCCAAAATTAAGCCTCTTCCAAATTTTCTTGAATGGCTATCAGTTGTGTTTTGCTCAATTTTTGATCTATTTTACCAGCACTATTCAGGTTTTCGATGGATTTATGCATTTTAGAAGGTCCTGAAAACAATTTGACTATTTTTAGCTAATGCGTCTTTTTGTCAGCATGTCTCTCCATGTCTGTGTATGTTTGTTTTTGTGACTTAATTTTTGATGCAAGTCGCCCAACAGATGGCGCTGCTGCATTATATTCCACTATAGCTCTATCTCAAGAAATCATACATGGATTTTCATCAAACGCTACATAAGTTATACATTAACATAGATTAATGTTGATTAGATCCCGATATAAATCACCCTACAGACAAAACTTCTATTTAACCATTGAAAATCTGAATTTTGTAAATTGGCATGGGTTATCAATACAAATCTGCTAAATATTAATACTGCTTAGGAAAAACATTTAGAGACATGGTATTGAAATGCACAGTGTTTTGAAATTTCACTGTAATATTTCATTATTTTGATGGAGTTGTATATATTTTCCGGAATATATATTATTGGTGAATGTAAGTAGTGAGAAAAGTAGAGTTCAAGGACAGCAGGCGATTGTGCGGTCGCCACCACAGTTCCGGTCCCGCCTGCACCACCACCGCTTCGGTCCCCCTCCAGTATCCCTTCCGCCAGCACAGCATCGCCCCCTAGCGGGGAAAATATCGTTTTTGAGTTGATTTTCTACTATAACATGAGGAATGAAAGTTACATGGGCTAGATAACCATACTATAAGATGAAGATTAAATTTATATTTGAATTTTGAACAACCATAATCTTAATGAGTATTATTACTTAAGCAAAACAATGGAAAATCTCAGTTTTTAGCCGCTTTATTTAGATTTTTTTCAACTATACGGTATATTATTGAAAGAGGAATGTTAAACATAATTGAATTTTGATTAAAGAACAACTTAATGAGTATTATTAATTAAACAAAAACGATAAAAATATGAAGGTTTATAGAAAAGAGACTGATTTCATTAGATTTTATCAACTAGAAGACCAGAATATCAACTTAAAAGTGGAAAGAAAGGGAAACTTAAGCATACAGTGCAGATTTTGAACAACCATTACCCTAATGAATATTACTAATTAATTAAATGAGTGGAAATATCAGTTTTAAGCCTATTCTTTCGATTTTTTTTTCATTCATATCGTCCGCTTATCGATTTAAAACAGGAAAGTTAAACGCATATTTAAATTTTTGATTGATCAACATTTTAATGAGTTTTATTAACTAAGTAAAACAATAGAAAATATCAAGTTTTATAGAAAAAGACTGATTTCTCAAGATTTTTAAACTTTTTTTAATGTTGAACTTTCCATTTTAAGTTGATATTCTGATAATATAGATAAAATGAATCAAAAAAATCAATCTCTTTACTTGAAAATTTATATTTTTTGTTGCTTTTCTTAATTAACAATATTCATTAAAGTTATGGTTGTTCAAAAAACTAGGATGTATATTTAAGTTTACTTCTCTCAAGTTGATATTCTGATCTTGTAGTTGATAAAATCTTAAGAAATCAGTCTTTTTCTATAAAACTTGATATTTGCATTCTTTTGCTTAACTAATGATACTCATTAAGGTGTTGATCAACTAAAATTCGAATAAGAGTTTAACTTTTTTCTTTTAAATCAATGAGATCGTATAGTTGAAAAAAATCTAAATAAATCTATTAAAATTGAGATTTCCCATTGTTTTGCTTAAATAATAATGTTCATTAGAGCAATGATTATTCAAAAAATGGACTGTATGCTTAAGTTCCCTTTTCTTAAGTTGATAGTCTAACCTTTAAGTTAATAAAAAATCTTAAGAAGTTGGTTAAAATTGATATTTTCCATTTTTTGATTAATTAATAATATTCATTAGGGTAATTATTGTTCAAAAAACTGAAATGAATGTTTACTTTCCACTTTTAAGTTGATATTCTGATCTTGTAGTTGATAAAAATCTAATGAAATCAGCCTTTTTTACACAAAACTTCATATTTTTATCGTTTTTGTTTAATTAATAATACTCATTAAGATGTTTATTAATCAAAATTGTAATGTATGTTTAACTTTCCTCTTTCAATTTGATAATTGACCATATAGATGAAAAAAACTAAATAAAGCGGCTAAAAACTGAGATTTTCCATTGTTTTGCTTAATTAATAATACTCATTAAGGTTATGATTGTTGAAAATTCAAATATAAATTTAAGCTTCATCATATAGTATGATTATCTAATCAATATAACGTTCATTCCTCATGTTATAGTAGAAAATTAACCCAAAAACACTATTTTTCCAGCTAGGGAGCGATGCTGTGCTGGCAGAGGGGGTACTGGAGATGGAGGGAGACCAAAGGCGGTAGTGGTGCAGGCGAGACCGGAGGCGGTGCTGCGTGCTGCGGTGGTGGCAACCGCACAACCGCCTGCTGCCCTTGAACTCTCCTTTCCTCACTACTTATGTATTTTTTTCTATATTTTAATGCACAGTCATGCATATTCGCACCGTCATGTATATTCTTATATATATATTTTTTGTAAATTATATATTTTAATTAATAAGTAGATACACATATTCTATCAAATTATTTATCAAACAGTAATTCGCTCAAAATAAAACGAAAATCTATACGCGCATGCATTTACCTGTATTTATGCGAGTGATACAATAAATAAATTTTCTAACTACGTTACATTTACAACATATGATTCCCAACGTCGCATAAATATTGCTCATGAGAATGTCTGTATTGATTTAATATATGACGTAATTTTCATCTTAAATGGAGTTCTCATAAATAATTTAATTTTTTTTAAGTTATTTTCCTTATTTAAAAGATATGTGTGTAAATGTGTTATTAAATGAAATTATTGTTTGTAAATGTAAATTAATTTTCACCATTAAAAGTTTTTCATACGAATATTTTCATTATTTTAGACATTTTTCATATGACGATATGTAATATTTGGCCATTTTACATCTAAAGTAATTTTCACTATAAAATACATTTTGCGTATAATAATTGAATTATTTTAAGATTATCTTACTTTTTACTTCTTTCTACCTTTACAAGACAAATGTGTTGGATTCATGAAAATTTTCAAAATCCGGTTTTCGACTGATTTACACGTTTTAGAGGTCAGAAAACCCGAATAACATCTTTTTACAAAATGTCTGTCTGCTTCTGAGAGTCTGTCATTTTGTATCTGACAAAAATTTTGTGGGCGCTCTATTTCAAGAACTAATGCACATAATTTCATAAGATTTTAGATTCTGTTACACCTTGATATAAACTAGATATGATTGATTTTTGGTGAATATCGCTCAACAGGTGGCGCTGCTATGCTGCACTATTAACATTTTCCTGAACTGCCATATCTCCAGAACTAGTGCATGGATTTTCATAAAAATTTATATTTATTTAGTACTTGACATAACATGGCGCTGATTACGTTTTGTGCAAATCACTCTTTAGTAGGTGCTACAATGGTGCTTTAGTAGTGATTATCGCAATAGCTATAAACAACAAAGAACTAATGAACGGAATATCACAAAAGTTTAGATTCTGTGAGACCTTGATATAAACTAGGTCTGACCAGTTGTTGATGTATATCGCTCAACAGGGGTGCTGCTATGCTGCATTATTTACAATTACCACAATAGCCATATCTCGAGAACTAATGCATGGGTTTTTATATTTAGTTAATACTTGATGTAACATGGTGTCGATTACTTTTGGTGAAAATCGCTCAACAGATGGCGCTGCCATGGTGCATGATTTGTGATTATCACAATAGCTTTATCTCAAGAACTAATGCAGGAAAATTTCGAAAACTTCAGATTCAGTTAGTCCCTGATATAAATTAGTTTTGTTTAGTTTTTGGTGCAAATGGCCCTACAGATAGCGCTGCTGTGCTGTATCTTTCGCGATTTCCAAATAAAATGTATTTCAAGAACTGATGCGTGGAAATCATCAGTCTTCATCAATCGTTTCATCAATCAGCGTTTTCATCAATCTTCAGATTCCGTTAGTACCTGATAAAAAATTGATCCTGATTAGGTTTTGGTGTATATCTCCCAACATGTGACGCCAATATGCATTTTTTTTTCTAAATTTTTGCTATAGCTCTATATCAATGACTAATGCTCAAATTTTCATCAATCTTCAGATTCAGTTGTCATAAGTTGTCATAAGTTGTTGCTGACAAGATTTTGGTTTAAGCCAGCTTACCGGTGGCAGTGCTATGCTATATTTTTCAAGAAGTAATAACGTGCATAAGATAGAAGAAAGTTTTGGGATTGCCACATCTGACTAATTTTGTAATGTTCACGTGTAAACATACTTTTATGAAGTAAATTTTTTTTTATTACCTGTTGGTGATTCCCTACCCCGTGATCATTTAATTATTTTAAACTTTCATGTCTGTTTTTAATAGGCACATGTAAATGCTTTTTTCATAATGATAAGAAAAATAATTATTTGCGCTGTTTTACAAATTGTCTTCAATATTTAAAAAATGACATTTTCTAAATATCAAAATATTATGCTTTGAAGAGCTGAAAATTTATATGAAAAATAAAAAAACCCTAAAAAATTAATCAAATTAAAAAATAAGTGCAGTTTGAAAATCGCAAGTTTATGAAGCACCTATAAAAATATAATGAAATTTCTTAGCTTTTGTTCTTATAAAATTTTCTTGATGAAACAGTTTTGACCGAATTTTTCGATTAACAGCTCTTAAAATATCTCTTCAATTTAATAACGATCTGCTTTAGCGTATTTATCAAGAATTTCTTTATATAACCACGAATTTTCAGATTTTTGTATGCAGTAATTTTGATAATTTTAGTAAAAAAAACAAAATGTCCGATCTTAAAAAATTCATTTTCGGAAGCGTTAGTTTTTGCTTCCTTATAGCTTTACAAGAAAAAAAAAATATTGGATTCGCGAAAATTTTCACATTTTGGTTTTCGACAGATTTAGACGTTTTAGTGGTGAGACATTAAAAAAAAAAAAAAAATCATGTTTTTACAAAATGTTTGTAAAAACATCATGTGACAAATTTCCTGGGCGTTCTATCTGAAGAACTCATGCATGGAATTTAATAAAAATTTATATTCAAGTAATCCAAAATATATAATAATGCTGATTAGTTTTTGATGTAAATCGCTCAACAGGTGGCGCTGCTGCGCTGAATTTTCTTGATTTACGCAATAACTCCATCTTAATAACTAATGCATGAATTTCCATCAAACTGTAGATTCAGAAAATCCGTTATATGAACTAAGTTTTGTTTATTGATAGTGTAAATCGCTCAATTGGTTGCGCTGTTATGCTGCATTTTTTTGCGATTTACACAACAGCTTTATCTCAATAACTAAAGTACGGATTTCCCTTAAACTTCAGATTCAGTAAATCCCTAAAAGCACTTGGCAATTTTTGAAAACAAAATAAATTGAAAAATGTGTCAATATAACCAGACAGGTTGAATTTGAAACAGACTTAAAAGCGAACTTGCATTTTGTTTACGTTTGGTGTCAATTGCTCAACAGGTGTCGCTGCCCTGCTGAATTTTTTGCTGAATTTGAATTTGCTGAATGCACGGAATTTCATGGTTTTAGAATCGATGGTTTAGCACGATGAGCATAGATGAGCATTTAGAATTAAAACTTCGAGTTAAAAGCGATTGTTGTCTCAAGATGGCATTTTGTTTCCTTTCCTTCACTTCTGCCGACTTGAAATGAGGTTGGAAACATTAACTTTCGAAGTATTTTTTGAAATATAGTCTGGCTTTGCCGAAAAATGGAACTGTATTACACAGCTTCTGAAGCATCGAAATTCTGAAATCTGATTATCCTGATGTATATATAAACTAAAAGCACTTGGCAATTTTTGAAAACAAAATAAATTGAAAAATGTGTCAATATAACCAGACAGGTTGAATTTGAAACAGACTTAAAAGCGAACTTGCATTTTGATTCATAAAAGGAAAACTTGATTACAATTTCTTCAGAGTGACATCATTTTCATCTATTTTAAATCCCATCTTTTTCTCATCTTTCTATGAAAACCTTCTTTTTCTAATATGAAGAAAACATTTGTTTTTTTGATTTTACAGGATTTGTACGCATCAAAAGATTCGTGCGATTTTAGGTGTTTTTTAGGTGTTTACAAAAATTTCGTATAGTACTGGTTGCTTTATTTGAGGATTGAAAATTTGTTTAATTAAATAAGGAAAATATTTTAAAAATTCTGGTAAAAAGTTCTTTGCAAGTCCTTAAAGCGCAAGAACTTTGCTTTATCGTTATAAATTCTATCGTTATAAATCATTTAATGTATGTTTATGTAAATCTTTTGATCATTAACCTAAAAAGTGCAATAATATCAAAATAGATTAAAAGTTTCTTTCGCAGCATTTAGTCTTATCACTCTACAATTTAAAAAATGGTTCTTAAAAATAATAATATCAAATCTTGAGTCATCTATGCTATTATTTAATTTATATATTATTTATTTGATCATTTTATTTTTGCTTTATTTATAACTGCATATGTAAAGATTTTGCTCAAGATAAAAATACGTATAAAGTTTTGTCATTAACATCTATCATAAATTGAAAATATAAGTTTTAAAAGATGTATTAAAACCCGAATAATGTCTTGATGCGACTTTAATTGACTTTTTTTAAAAGTTTCAACATAAATTATTTTTGATTTGTCTTCTAAAGTAAATTTAGACAACTAAACTATACGTTTAATTTTTCAGTATATTGATAAGTATATCACTTGAACTAAACCTACATTAATTCACTGAAATATTGAACAATTTGGTTTATGGTTTATTTTTTGCGCCATGCTACCTAAAACCTTAACAAAAAATTATGTAAATGATTTTTTAACAACATATTAAGGGTGTTCCTAAATCGAAAAGGGTAACTTTGTGACACATGCTTTAATTTATTTTTGTTCAGAAATGCATGAAAATAGCAGGTGTTATTATTCAGAAACTGTCTAATTGCACTCAATTTTCTTTTTTTTTTTTAAACACAACACATTTTTCATAACAAGTCTTCAAAGTTGACACTTTTGAGCACATATCACGACCATAGCAGAAAAACCGGTCGAAAAGCAGGAGAAAAACGGCTGATCGCGTGATCGAAATAGCTTCTTAGAACTGGATAGGTAATTTAATTATGGTAAAATGGAAAACTAAGTTCGATTCGAAATCGCTTCCATAGTCAATCCATTCAATTTTATATCTTTCCGTTAAAAACTGAATTTGTAAATGTGTCAAAACGTTTTGAGCTTGTTGAGCGGAGCAGTTAAGAACACCCTTAACAAATTGCGCACATTTCATTTAGTTTGGATACTATGGCACAAAACAACTATTTACATATTAATTAGTTTTTATATTAATTTCGTTGAAAGAAAATCTTTATTTAAAAAGTATTAATCGAATTTGTTTTTCAAACTAGGCTAAAATAGATGTTCAGCGAAAGAGTATTTTTGAGATTGCCCCCCCCTCTTCCCCGCCGCCGCCGACACACACACACACAAATATATATATATATATGTATATAATACAATATGCATCATTTAAATGCATGAAAAAATGAATTAAAAGGAATATAATCAAAACCAATATACATTTAACATTAGCCATAAATCATTATATCTTTATATTTTATGACATTATATCATTATATGAAATTATTAGATAATAATATTGCAAACTTATGATGGAATTTCCTATAAAGAGGTATCAGAAACCACATAGTATAAATCTCAATGATAATACACAAAGAGATGTGCAACACAGCAATTATCCTAGCTAATTATATATATACTCTGGTTTTTTGAATTAATAATTACTTATATAATCAACGTTTATAAATCAAATCCAAAATAAGTATTAATGTTCTCAAATTATCTAAATCTGAGAAAGCAAATAATAGATGTGTGCAATAAATAAAATCCCCACTGAAAAATAACAACGGTCGTAAAGCATAACCTTCGTGACCCCAGAGCCCTGTAGAAGAACAATCAGACAGGGAAACGTTGAGAGAGGGTGGAAGATAGAAAGAAAACTCCTTATCTCTGTTTCGTATTTTAATTTTTATCAGTCCCCTTTTTTTTCGGCGTAAAACTTTTCGGCTTTAAAGGAAGTCACGCGAAAACATGGGAGGTGCGGGGGAGCATAGAGGCGGTTAGTTTTTTTTTGTTTTTTTTTTTTTTTGCAGTGGATGACCAAAGAAAAAAAGATCAGTAATTTCTGTAAGGCAACGAATGCGGATGGGAAATTTTTTCTTTTTACTCAAGTCAGGCATAAAGTATAAAATTTGTATATAAATGCAAACTGCAGATGGAAAAATAGCTATCAAAGTTATCTAAAGGTACTCAGCAGTTTCTTGCAGTAATAGATGATTCCCAAGGATCAAGTTGTTTTAATAAACAGTAAGTATTCAAATGTTCCTACTTTTTATTTTAAAGAATTTATTTTTGCATTACCTTGAGTTACCTGATTAAAAGTCTGCACAAACCTGGGTCGGGCCCGAAACTCGAACTCGGGCCAGTTTCCTTTCATTGATTGCAACGCAACCTAGTAAAGTCAGGGCCTCCCCCCCTCCCCCCCCCCACACACACTCATCTCCTAAGCCTGAGCATTTTTTTTATCATATTAATCTGAAATTGGATTTATTATTATCGTTTCGATGTTCACATTAGAGATCTACCCAGGCTTGCGGGCTGATTTCCTGACATTCGGACCGGGCCCGGTCTAGTCATTAATCTTTTTAGGCCGGGCTGGGCTTGAGCCTTATGTTTTTCCTGGAGTATGGGGCCGGGCCTAATTTATTTTTCCGTACGAAGCCGGTACTGATTTCATTCTTACTAGTCTTCACGGACCAAAATAATCAGTTTCGGGTTCCGGCTGAATTATCTCGTATCTCGTATTTTCTCAGCGTGGTCAAGTCTGTTCAAAAATCAGTAAAATTAGGCTTGGTCCAAAAATTTTCGCAAAAAAGGCATATACTCTTAAGTCGTCATTATTCTAAAATTAAATATTAGAATTTCTTCTTTTTAAAAAAATAGTAGATTTCCAGGCTTAATAAAATAGAGTTAAATGCATTAAAAAATCTGCCTATGACGGAATTTTCTTTTAAACTGAAAACTGGAGTGTATTTCCCTTGCAATTGTTGCAGAAACCTACCACGAATTTCTTTCTTAAAAATTAGTGGTGTTCAAAAAACGGACCAATACGGGTCTTGAAACTACTTTAAAAATTTTAATTAAAAAATTCATTAAAAATAACAAAACTTCAAATTACAAAAAGCTTGTGTTAAACTACGTATGTGAGAGGAATATAAAAAAGGTGTGTATATTGAATAGATTATGAGATAAAAATTTATTTAGACAAATAAATAAATAAAGATTTAAAAAAAGTCAAATGAGGTTTGATATGTTATTATAAGACGTACATCAATAAATTTAATGCATTCCACTACCATAGAAAGGACGGTCTTCGCCCTATTTTTCAAGAAAAGTGTCTTCAATCTGCAATCTTTCTTTTGACTTTTTAACAATAAAAAAAAGTAAGAATCTAAAATTAAAAAAAGGGTTCAAATTCTTCTAAGTAATGTAATAATTTGTTCAAATTCTTCTAAGTAATGTAATAATTTGTTTAAATTTCCTCACATAAGTTGACACAGGATTCAGAAATCGGTGGGTTCACTGAAGAATCTCTTTAAATTCTGTTATGAAAAGGCACAATATTTTTTACCTTCAATATTCAACCTTTTTATTTATATACTTATTTTATTCAATAATAGTTTTATCCATACGGATAAAAAAGATTCTTAGTGAATATTGTAGATTTACTTATTTTGACATATTTAGCTTCATGAGTAGACTGCGCTGCTTTTTCAAACTTGATTTAGATATTTTTATAACCGCGTTAAAAAAAAATACCTTATTTAAATTTTAATTATCGGATAGCTTCAGACGAATTTTCAACTTCTAAAATGATTCCAGGTGACCGTAAACATTTCTACATCATAAATTTTTAATACAATAATCTGTTAATCAATATCTTAACAAGTAAGAAAAATCATGCGTCAGTTATAGATTATGAAACACTTTCATTCACTTTCTGAAATTAAAAAAATTTCGTTATTTAGGGAAATAAGGTGTTACTGTCCATAACTAAATGTGCATTCCGATACTTTTGAACAGCCCTGTATTTGATCTGTCGGTTGATATATGTACATGTACTATATAATGGGAAAATTCAGTTGAGCAAGAAAACGCCTAACTGGTTCAAATTTCACTTTTAGCAATTTGTACTAATAGATCGAAACATACTTTAATACTTCTGTTCAGCCCTGTAGTTTATCTAGTACCTTTATTACACGCCAGTATTTGTGACCCTGTATATCATTTTATTTATATTCTAAAAACATTTCTTAGTAAGCTGAAAGCAGTTCAACATAAAAATGCATAACCTATTTAAAAACCACCTTTAACTAAATTACGCTCATATTCAGTAACCTTTATGAGCTCGTTTGTGTTAACTCTGTATATCAACAATAACATTTATACACACCATATAATTTGCAGACATTTAGTAAAACCTAAAAACGCATATTATAATTAAAAATGCATTCCATCTATCCATCAGCAATCATCGACTATATACAGTACTTTGGATAGAATATACTATTCCAAATCTTTTGTGTGTCCCTGTAATAAATGCTATGCACTTCATAATATGCATGAAATATTAAGTCTCATAAATATTAAGTTTGTACATCAATTTTATTGTACATGAAATCGTTTAATTAAAATCTATCGCAAATTATTCCCTTCTTTATTATTGTGTATGGAATTCTTTTGTGTGGCCCTATAAATGAATAACATAACTATTATTTTCACTACATGTTTTACAGACTGCATATTCCAGTGCACTTCGCAAATGCTTATAAATTTGAATATGTTTGATAGGGTGTAACATCTTTAAAACTCATTTGAAATTACTTTTTCCCATAGGCCGTAATGTAACGGAAAAATTTTGACTGCCCCTGTAAATAAACTAATCATGGTAGAAACTTCATTTTCAATATTGTTCGTGCTAGGGTAAACGTCAATAACATCTATAAATTTCATGGCAATCCGAGTATATTTACGAGAGTTAGAGCGCGGCCAGACGGACAGACAAACCGAAAGTACAAACACTTTTCAACTTTGTTGTATAGTGTTAAACGATTCTTATGCAAAGAAAACATCATATGGTAAATTTTATAAATTAATTACTAATTAGAATTAAAAATATTGAATGTTATCATGCACTTTGTGATAGATAATTTTTCATTTCACCTTTCCAACAAAGTTGAAAGTGTTTAAGATTACGGTATATATTGGTGGTATCTGATATATGAATAATCACTGTATATTTGCGACCCCAAAAATCTGTAACAACATAATCGAAAATACTACATTAAATAAAGCTGATTTGGCAGCCTTAATCAAAATTATTCGCTTGGCACTTTTTTTTTCTTTTTTAAGAAAACTTTCTTTTGTATATAATTACGTGTGCAAGAGATATTTTCTAAAAGATTTACTTTTAAAATATTGTGGCGCAAATAGAATATAAAAATAAAACCATGCATTTAAAGCAACGTCCATAAGGATTAAACGCCATATGCAGCGTTAAAACCCCTTGAGCTCTGCTGGTAGAATTTTCTACCACATAATTTTATTTCCAAAATGTCACAATGACACCAGAAAATTTGACCAAATTTACTTCAAAGAGGTTTAATGCATTTTTTCGCGTTTATCGTTAACCGGTTTTTTTTCTTTGCAAAATACTGGTGCCAATGTGACAATTGCAATTTTGAAGAAATTTACACCCCAGAGCTCAAAGGGTTAAATTAAGAGAATAATGAAACAAATTTCAACATATGCATATATTTCTAATTATTTTATTGCTAAATAGAATAAAAAGAAAAGCATGGCAAGAATTTCTCAATATTAGAAAGGATTTCATATTCAACGATCAATGAATGATTTAATCTTATTCTATATTCCCTAGTTTTATTTATATAGCGATTTTCATAAATTTGATCAAGAGCGGATCTGGAGAATCCTCAAGGGGGGAGGGGCGATATCAAAAAATTTGGAGACCCGAATCTGATGCGCGGATCGGGGTTAATTTTTTTAATGTGCGTCGTTTTCCTTTTTTTTTTTTTTTTTGCTGTGGGTCGTGTTTGGGCTCGAATGACTTCTACTTCTACTGCGAGTCGGGTTTGGGTCCGGTTGACTTCTATTTTTACTTCGAAACGGGTTTGGGTTCGGTTGACTTCTATTTTTTGCCGCGAATCATGTTTGGGTCCGGTTGGCCTCTATTTTTTGCTGCTGGTCAGGTTAACTAATACTGTTTTTGTGGGTCGCATTTGGGTCCGTTCGACTTCTACATTTCGCTGAGAGTCAGGTTAACTTCTATTTTTTTTCTTTGCCACGTGTCGGGTTTGAGTCCGGTTGACTACTATATTTAACTTATATTTTTTTGCTGTGGGTTGTGTTTGGTCCGGTTGACTTCTTTTTGCTGCGGGTTAAGTTAATTTCTACTTTTTTATTGCGGGTCGGGCTGACGACTTCTAATTTTTAGTTGCGTCTAACGCGTTGGATTTTGACCTGACCTAATCAAGCCAGAGTCTCATGAATTAAAAAAGGCATGATCAGTTCCATGCCTCGCCGGACTTGTTTCTGGCCCCAAATCATTTTCTGCGAGGATGCATAATGTCGTTTCTTCGCAAACCCTTTATTAGCCATAGGGAGGGGGGACGATCGCCCTCCCCCCCCTTAGATATGCGATTGAAAACAGACAAGAAAGATACCAGCTCAACTTGGGCTCAGCTCGTGGGAAAGAATATAGAGGAGTGCACGGCTTGCAGTGTTTATCATACTATGTAGATCAGAGACTTACCGAATGTTTAACTGTTATTCGGTGCCGAGCTTGGACCTAAAAATTTTGGCCAATGCAAAACTCCAGGAAGAATGAAATCCAGCCCAGGGTCGATTTTGAAGAAAAGAATCGTGGCCCGACCCGAATCTGCAAAAAATATAAGAACAGGACACAGTCCGATTCTAAATGAGAAGACCTGAAACAGCCCAAGTCTCTTGGATTTAAAATGGCACGACCCGGGCCGGGCTGTGCAAGTCTCGAGCATCGCCTCATTTCTCGCGAGGATGCATAATGTCCCTTTGTTAAAAACCCCTTATTATCCCCTTGAGGGGTGGTGGTATGTCTATGAATCCACTTAATTTTAATTCCCATACACCACATTGGCACCAGAGTTTTGGTAATTTTTTTTTCGGTTTAATGAATACACGGAAAATAGCTTTTTGTTATTTACAAATAAAGTTGTTTCCAAATTTAGGTGTGAGTCATTAATTTTCATTTTAAGCAATGAATTAGCTCTGCACCGCAAATGGTTAGCCCTAGTGGCGGTGATCCTCCCCACCCCTCCTTAGATTCTCCTTTGCATAAAAAAAAGCTGGGTCTATCTCACACCGAGCGTTTAGCTTTTATAACGGTGGAGCCTGAGCTTGGAAATTATACCTCTAGAAAGAAGGAAAACCCACGCCAGGCCCGACCTGACAAAAAACAGTGGCACTCGGTCCAGCTTTGCAGAAGACCCGCCCCGCACCGGTTCTAAAAGCTTGAAGACTGTACCCAGTTCCAGTTTAGTGAATTAAAGTTGACGCGGCCCGACCCAGGGCGCGCGCATCTCGGGTTTAGGTCCAACCTCTTTTCCGTGCGGACATCTAATTTTTTTACAGATCCTTTATTGGGCTCAAGGGGGCGGGAGCGATCGCCCCATCGCCCTCCCCCTTAGATCCGCCATTGAATTTGATATACATGTCTCATTTTCATTTTGCTACATTTTATTCATATTAAATTTTATTTCATTTATGACTTCTTAAACATGTAATTGGTTTCTTAACTGCAGAATTGCTGAATCTTGTACAGATGAAAAACCTTTAAACAAACCATTTCTTTTTAGTTGTGAATAAAATCTATCCTCTTCAATAAACAGTCAAGCGTTGCTGACGACTGATTTTTTCGTTAATCATTGCCACAGATTAATCTCAGAAAATGAAGATGAATTACGCTTTAAAATTTTCTTATTAGCCATACACATTGCCCGTATAATGGGTTTTTCACTAATTTTAAATATAATAGAACTTTATTTATATTTCAAACACACAAACGCATGCATATTTATTTTTTAGGCATAAAAAAAGTTTTCCAGCTGAGCCCATTGACGGAGCCATAGGATTTTTTCTCAGAAAGGAAAAGGGGGTGTCCAGAATTTTCTTGTCATATATATATATAATGAAACCTACTTAAGACTGAATTTGAAGGCGAAAAATTCCACTTGACGTGTTTCTATCTTAATAGATGTAATTGCACGGTACTTTTTTCAACGAACTACAGCATTTTTCCGATTAAGATAGGTTCCGATTTCAAAGATTTTGGTGTATTTACATATATCTTTATATATTTGTTATGCCTACATTAAAACTGCCAAAACGGAGCCTGTTTATAACAAATTATTGTCTTAAATGGAAACTTTTTGTGCTCCGACGAAAGGATTACCATACAATCAAACCTGCTAAAGTCTGTGAAACACATTTTTTCGGTACTTTGCACTTGATGTTCACACGTTTTACTGCATAAATATTTAACCTGTTTAAACGAAAATAGTCTATAAAAGAATCCTGCTTCATTCGGAAACATTCCATAACTATAACGAAATTAATACCTTAAAAGTTTACCTGCTAAGGCGGAAACTTATTTAAAACGGAAATTTTCTTGATTTCTTGCAATTTCATCTTAGAAATCATTACTATTTGTGTATCCATCATGAAATAATTAGTTTCTTGTTTCAAAGGGGGGGGGGATCAGCCCCCTCCTCTCTCCGCCGCTGACTGAGCCCCTCCAATAATTTTGAAAACTCTACGCCTATGTTTGTGAGTAATAAATTAATTCATTTTTTGTAACATTTTTTTTTTTTTTTACTCTGATTGAAGACGATTTTTTTCTTAATTCTTTTAGCAAATAAAAACGTTGGGTAGATGCCCGAAGTTGAACTGTCTATTGCAACAGATTTATTGATTTGATTCATTCAAAATCTTTCACTGTGATTCATTCAAATTCTTTCAAGTTATTCATACTTAGCATTGGCTTCTCTCCTCTGTATCTACATGAAAACTTGAACGACATGGAAGTTCTTTGATAGCAAATAGTTACTTTTTGAATACAATGACTTACGGGGATTTAACGAAAGAGCGTTTTAAAAATTTATTATAACCTATTCTCTTTACTATAATAAGCTAATGGTAAGATATGTTTCTTTTGTTTACTCTCCTAGGAAAGATTCAGTTAATTGTATTTTGTAATAAAAATACCCTAAACTTTTAATGATAACTAATTGATAAAAACTGTTAATATTGCACCAGACTTGGAATGGAATATCTAGTAAATAACAAATGTACGTTGAAATGAAAGAATAAATTTTTTATTCTGTTTATTATGATTTTTTTTTTTTGAGATGGAGCATTTGGGGGGGGGGGGGGTAGGCTTAGCGAAGTGTTGTATGATTCTATTTCTGTATTAACTTTAATAAATGTCTATAGACATTTAATTTGTCATTTAATTACAAAGTATAAAGCATTATAATGCTTTATACTTTGTAATTAAATGACAAAAAAAAATGTAGATAGTGTAATTTTAACACTGAAAAGCAATTTATTTTAAATGTAGTTTAGAAAATAAAGGATGATAGAAAAATAATGTTATAAGTAATAAAAATAAATAAAAAAACGCAGTGGAAATTGATCATAAGGAAAAAAAAATCTAAAGACGACTAGACCAAGGCAGTACATCCAAGTTGCAGAGTAATTATAAAAATTTAAGATAAGAAATAGATAATACTATATATTTATTTAATAAATCTGTAATTTTTAATTGTTATATTGATACATTTTGGTTAACCGGGCGCCAGTGGAGAGAGTGGAGTAGTTTGGGACATTTTTTACTAAAGTAAACTATTTTATGATTAAAAAAATTGTAAATTTCAAATTGTGTCACATACCTTCTCATTAGCAGGGAGGTATGAGGCAGCAATGAAACAAAGCTATGAGGCACAAATACTTTAGTGTCGGCTAGATATACAATCAAATAGAGATTGTAGGTTGATAACATATACATACGTAATATGTATAATGTACATTACATATAACAATGATGTCCCGCTAACTGAAAAGTATCATTATATATTTTAAATGTACTATTTTTTTTAATTAATAGATTGATTTCTTTTTTTAAATGTTTCATTTCACATTATGTGCAAACTATTACACTTGGTGATAATAGTGTTGTTATAACAGAAAATTACCAATTTTTCTTTAATATTTTAGTCATTTTCACTCATGTAGCACTATTTGTTACTGGCTTATCAATAAAAATTATATAGCCTGTTGGCCTAATCTTTTGAAGTTTTCTTTAAACAATGGATAACTCTGCATTACGTTTCCTTAGAATAACCCCATGGAAGAAACTCCTGCTAGAGCCTACATTCCTTGTGCAGATAATCAGGTATCTTAAATAACACACACACAAAATTTGTATAATTTGCTTAAACCTATTTGCTATGAATTCAAAATTATTTCTGTTTGATTTAGCTATCAGTTGTTTCAGTTTCTTTTTATGTATTAAAAGATTTTCATGATTTAATCATTTTGTATTTATTCTGATATAGGTAGACCAAATGCAGATCCAAAACACCCCGATTATGTTCCCAACATTTTTAGTTTTCAAAGGAATCAAAATAATGCTATCTTGTACCAAAAAAGATCAAAGACAATTGAGAAAAAGATAA
Source organism: Maratus speculifer (assembly GCA_964019185.1). NCBI lineage: Eukaryota > Metazoa > Arthropoda > Arachnida > Araneae > Salticidae > Maratus > Maratus speculifer. Next base: position 245,489 of record CAXHSM010001080.1, on the reverse strand, counting down.
CAGCTGATGAAGAAAAGGAAAAGAAAGATTCAGAGCAAACAGCAGTTGCAGCTTTGGTTCTTTTGAGTCAAGCACCAGGTAATATATGCATACAAATTAGTATATATTTTTTAAAGAAATCAATTCCCTATTTCTGTGTACATAAACAATAATAGTTTTTCATCTTAAATAGATTAAAAATAAGATACTGCTTGATTATCTCATCAACCAAAAAATTATTGTCAAACTATAAGATTAAATGCCATTAATGGATCACTGTAAATGAAACTTTGACTTTAAACATGTTACACTTGTTTGTTACGCCAAACACTGATTTTTAATTTAATGTTTTATTCATATTTTTACTAATTTTTTACTTTACGAAAAGAACCTCTCATTCAAAATTCCTTTGTGTGATATACATATATTAAAAAAAAAGCATTTATTCAAATTTTTATTGGTACTTTCCAGTTAGCCTTAGACCAGTATTATATGTGCTAATAACACTGGTGCCCAGCCAACCGGAAAGTATCATTATGATTATTCTGAATTTTCATTTCCGCAATAACATGTAGAATTCCAGTCATTTCTGATTATGAAGATTCTTTAATTTTTTAAATAGTTATTGTAATTAAAAATTTTTTTTATATCAGTTCATTTTTTTTGTTGTGTTTTTTTTTCTTCTAATTGTTGCACACAAATTATAAAGATTATTATGCATGTAACATAAAGTAATGGATTAAGTAAATCGCATGAAAAACACGCGTATTTGTTTATATTTCATCATATTAAATCACTTGTTATGGATTAATGTTAGTATTGTATGCTATATGTATTTATAAATTAATTTTATATAAAATATAAATGAGTTTTGACTTTTTTTTAAAATATTTTTTTTGTTTAAGAAAGTCATAATATAAAATTGATAATAAAATTTCAAGGATTAATTTTTCATTTTAAAAATGTTTTCTTGCATTGAAATAAGGATACTTTTCCACTGTAAAGATCTTAGCAAAATAGAAAAAAAAAAAAAAAAAAAAAAAAAACTTGATTGGGGAAAAAATTTAGCATTTCATTTTATGTCTACCTATTCAGTGTTTCATGTGTGCAGCCAATGATTTCCACTTATATGCAATTTACTTAATGTAAAAAGGAACCCTACTATTACTTTATCTATTTTTATATTCAAACAGTAATAAATTGAACATAAAAAAAATAATTTTAATGTAAATAAAATTAGCATAAATATATAAACATAAAACTTTATCAGGATTGTTTTCATTGCTGTTTATATCATTTGGCTATGAATCTCACTTTTTGAAGCCCAAATTGTATTAATTTTATTTTAAAAAACATCAAGATCCTTACACTGAAAAAGTATAAAAAGTAGGTAATAATCCTAAGTATGTATGATAATATTTTTTAGTTACTTTGTCCCTAAAAATCTGTTTAAAATAGCAAATTTGTTATTTATATCTAGGTATTGGAGGTATTAGCAGAGCAGGTACCAGCAGTGCAGGTACGAGCAATGTAGATGCAACTACTGGCAGGACAAGTGAACAAGAAAATGATATATTGATTAAAAGGTTATACGCAGAAATAAATGCTCTGCTTAGAGAAAAGTGGGATTTGCAGAAACAAATTAAGATGCTCGATCCCACAGATAGCATCATAATGAATAGGAAAAAATTGTTCACTACAACAGGTATTAAAGATATCCGTCTCTTCAAGTGGCTTAATCAAATTATTGAAGATCATGTAGTGTAGAGAGATATTTTTTACGAATAGAAACTCAGTTGCTTATTGTTTTGATGAAATGCAGACTTAATCTGCTGTCCACTTATATTGCCGACCAATTTAATATTTCAGAAAACACTGTGCAACGAATATTTGACGATATAATTCCTCTTTTGGCCAGCAAGTTGCAAACGTTAATTAAATGGCCCTCTAAAACAGCTTTAAGAGAAAACTGTCCTCAGTGTTTTAAGGATTCATCATATGCAAAAACTGTTTGCATAATCGATTGCACCAAAGTTCAATCCAAAAAGCGGGTAATCAAAAGGCCAATTCAAAATTTTGGTCCAATTATAAACATGCGTATACTATAAAGTTTTTAGTTGGAATCACTCCAAGTGGACAAGTGTCCTTTTTGTCAGACGTTTGGGCTGGTCGTGCTACCGACAAGGAAATCACTCTTGATAGTGGTTTCCTTGATAAAATTAAAAAGAATGATGTTGTTTTGGTTGACAGGGGGTTTCTTCCCAATGAACATTTCAATGAAAGAGGTTCAAAATTAATTGTTCCTCCTTTTGTTAAAAACAAAAAACAGCTGCCTTTGAATAATGTTTTCAAAGGCGAAGAAATTTCCAATGTTCGCATACATGTAGAGCGCGTAATAAAACAAATTAAAAGGTACAGAATCTTACAAGCAAGTGTCCCAATTTCATTTATAAAATATATGGATAGTGTAGTTATAATTTGCGCAGCGATGTCTAATTTATCCAAACCCGTAGTTAAATAATCTTTTTTTTTCTATCTCTCTAGTTTTAATTACCTTATTTATGTATAATACTTAATTTTAAATGCTTCTTCTGTATTCTTTTAAATATTTTTCAACTCATTAATTTATAAAAAATTCTAAAAAACTTAAGATTTTATAAAATTTAGTCATAGAATCACCATTAATCTTAAAGAATATACAAATAATAAAAATTATAAAAATACTCTAAAAGCTCATATATCATTATATAAAAAACTTACTAGAGGTCATTAAATTGTATACAAAACAGTATTTTCTTAAAAACCAAATGCTTTCAAGCAAACACTTCCTCATCATCAGGGTTATACACAAACACACAATAATAAAACATTCGAAATATATCTTTTAGTATTGGAGAGTGGAGAAATTTGCATTCCTTTTTTTCTCTCTGTTTCAATGATTTGTTTTATTCTCCAGTAGTTAAATAACATATTTCATGTATTTTGTCATTGTCTATTTGTGTTTGTGTATAATCTTGATGATGAGTAAGTGTTTGCTCTAAAGCGGTAGTTTTTTTTTTCTTTTTTTTTTGGAAAATACTGTTTTGTATATATTTTAAACACCTTCAATATATTTTTTTAATTAATATTTGTTTTTAGAACAATTATTTAATTTTTGTTATTTGTTTAATTATCTATTATGGGAAAAGAATTAATTAAGCATCTTAACATCAGGGATGATTCTCGTCCGAAAATTCCGAAAATTTAAGGCATCCTCTTCCGAAAATTTGAAATTGGGCTGTCAGTTCCACATAGTTGCCAACTTGTACGGTTGTGCGCGCGGAAAAAACAATTGCGTAGAAATGCAAATTTCGCGATAGGATCGCCGAAATAGCATACATTGCGAAAATATTTCGTGGGAAAACGGCGATTTCGTCAATGTTTTTGTAAACGAACTTTGTCAAAAAATCGATGAAAAACGGCAATTTCACCAAATATCGCAGATAAAACTCTGCTTTCTTCTGAAGACGGCGGGAAAACACCGATTTCGTTAAAAGATCGCGGGAAAAAACGCCGTTTTCAATAAAAGATCGCTTAAAAATATTTTGTCAAAAGAATATTTGAAAAAATACGGCGATTTCGTCAAAAGATCACGTAAAAAATGCCGATTTCGTCAAAAGATCGCGGGAATAAAACGCCGATTTCGAGAAAAAATCTCATAAAAAAGCAAATTTTGTCTAAAGATCGTCGAAAAACGCCGTTTTCACTTAAAAAAACATAGAAAAACGCAGATTTTGTCAAAAGATCGCGGAAAAACCGCCGATATTTTCAAAAGATCGCAATAAATCGCCGATTTTGCTAAAATATTGCTGATTTCGTCAAGAGGGGGATTCACGACTCCCACCCCCGATTTCCGAAAATGCGATGCGAATTACCGAAAAAAAAATTCATCCAGAATCACCCCTGCTTAACATAGTATATGAACATCGGTAATTTAGTTTTTTTCATCTGATGAAATCCAATTCATCTCTGCCGTCTGTCTGCCCATCTGTCACAGTATGGTCACAAATACAACACAGACTTCAAATTTTTTCTACTTACAGCTGAATACTCATTGTCATATTGATCTCATTGGCAATCACAATCTTCTTAAATATATTTATGTATTAATCAAGCTTTTTTGGTTATTAAGTCTGGCTAAACCTGAAATAAAACTGACCTTTTTTTATGATTTTGATGTAAATTAGTAATGTACCTATATGAGGCGAATTTCATTGAATAATTTAGGAAAAATACATTTCATTTTTATAATAAATATTCAATCATACAGATTATTAACTGGTTATTTACTTTTGATATTTTAATCCTTTTTAAAATTATCTAAAATTTATTAGTTATTTTAATATTGTATTATATTGTAAGCATTCATTATATTTTTGATTGCATTATTTATTACATTCAAATTATTGTTAAAAAATGTAAACAAAACAGTGACCAGAAATAAAAAAATTCTCACAACTTTTGGTCCTAAGCTGTGCAGATTTGAGGGAGTCTACTGCATTAAAAAAAATTAATATTATTAATGAGAAGTGTATAAATCTTGTCTACTTATGTCAGTTTTTTTTCTTCATTTGTTGTATTGATATTTATTTGCACATTTTAATGAAACACTGAGGACAATTTTTATTTTAAAGTTTATCCAAAACAGTAAGCAACTAAGTTTGTCACACACATTTAGAAGAATCTCTTCACTACATAATCAGTGTTGTATTTCATCTATTCTTCAGTTTTGTATATGTTTATTTTATTTTAGAAAAATTTATTTAATGAATCAATAATCCATCTTCTCCCCTCCAAACTTAAATATTTTTGCATAATTTTAAGAATTAAAGCTGCAACTGCTGTATTCTTTGAATCTTTCTTTTTCTTGTCTTCATCAGCTGCCATCCTTTTCTCAATTGTCTTTGATCTTTTTTGGTACAAGATAGCATTATTTTGATTCCTTTGAAAACTAAAAGTGTTATGAACAATAATTGGATGTTTTGTATAATATCACAATTAATATCAAAACTTGATTTTCATGTCTATATATAAATTATTTACTCTTTAAAAATGTAAACATCCTTTTCATCTTATGCATATATATATGATTATGATAATAATTTGACTTTGAAATCATCTAGTGTTTTATATTAAACAGTAAAAAACTGTCAAATATATTTAATCTTATGAAAATACATTTAAATTTAATTTTGGAATTACAGTGCATTTTATAAATTGTTTATATATGGTTTTGTTGCAACTGCTGTATCTTCTGATTTTTTTTTTCTTATCTTCATCAGCTGCCATTCTTTCATCAATTGTCTTTGATCTGTTTTGGTACAAGCTAGCATTATCTTGATTCCTTTGAAAACTAAAAATGTTAGGAATTTAAATTGGGTGTTTTGTATAATATCATAATTAATATCAAAACTTGGTTTTCATGTATCATGGTCTATGTATAAATTATTTACTCTTTAAAAATGTAAACATCCTTTTCATCTTATGCATGTATATATAGGATTATGATAATAAATTGACTTTGAAACTATTTAGTGTCTTTATTATATTGAACAATATAAAAAATATAATGTTATTAAAATACATTTGTTATTACTTGGTTATCCCGTCAAGCAATTTCGCCAAATTATACAAATCGCCAAACTGATGCATTTTTTTTTTTTTAATGAAAGAACAATTATTTTAATCGAACATTTATAAAAATACAAATAAAAAGTCAAATTAAAAATCACTTGACTCAAAAAACACATATGTTTAATGTCAAGTGAATGTGACATTTGCAATCACCAATATTGGTTTTTAATCTTAGAATTCGGTCGACAGGATAACCAAGTAGTACCATACATTTAATTTTGGAATTACAGTGGATTTTATAAGTAGTTTACACACAGTTTTGTTTCTATATTTTATGTCGCATATTATAAGTTTTACGGTGGCCTCCAGTGACTAGTTGTTTATATCGTAAAGAATTATACAGCTATTTTAAAGCAACTTAGTTCACAATATTATCAATATCTTTGAATTTTTTTCAATATTCAGTTTGCTTCTTTATATAGATGCTGAATGGAAATGTAATTACTTTTGGTTATCAGGTTGTAACATTCCACGCTTGAACAGATTACAGGCAGTGGCTCCGACTTTTGATTGATTGGTTGGTTGGTTTATTTTGTCGTCCGATTATCTAAACATTGAGTGGGCTCAAAAAGATTTTAGGATAAAGTGACACTGCCATTTTTTGAAAATTTATTACAAATATTTTTAGTATTCTGATGACTTCATTTTATTTTGTTAATATAGAGAAAAAAATTTGAAACTACAGTGTAACCTCCAAATAAGGGACACCTCTATTTAAGGGACAAAACTTCCGGTCCCAATCTCTTGATATAGGATGTGTAATTTACCTCTGAATAAGGGACACTTGAAAATTAGATTAAAATGACAGGTTTTTGCATTTCAGATAATAACATCACCTGTGATGAAAATGAAAATACAGATTTTTGTGAACTTATCAAACATACAGACAGTCATGTTGATATAGAGGCATATAACGCAATTATTCTTCACTTATTAACAAGCATTTATTCTTCATCACAGTTCTGATTCGATATCAGAGTGTTTATCATCATTGAAAGTAATGCTGAAAATTGTAAGGAGGATTCTGAAAGAGGAGAATAAAAGAAATTTATAAAATAAAGAACTTTACTGATGCATTTAGACTGTTCTCAAATCTAAAAAAGGTAACTTTAAAGACAATAATTTTAAGTTATTTCATTCGTAAATGTCTGAAATTAACGAGCGTTATTTGTAAAATTTGTAATCTAACTGTTTTTCCTTTTTCTTTTAATGCAATAGATCTTACAGAAAATGTTATTTCAGTGGGCATCTTGAACCAAATTTCCTCGTGAATGAAGAATAACTACTCAAAAAAGGGCCAATACCTCAATAAATACTTTATCAAAAAATTGAAAACAGTTCAATTTCAAATCGGTTCAATAGTCAAGTGTTCCAATTTTTTTACCTTTCTGTTAAAAAATAAATTTATAAATGTGGCAAATGTGCTTGCTGTGCAGAGCAGTTATGAGATTTGCTGCCTTAAAATACACAAAACAGTTTTTTTCTTTTTCTTTTTTTTTTTTTTGCAAATATTGCTAGTAATGAAGAATTAAAATTTATAAATATAGTAAATGAAAACTTGAAAGGTTTGTAGTGAGAAAGTGAAATTTGCAAAACAATCCCTTTTAATTGATTAATTCAAGTTATATTTTTTGCATGCATAAAATTTGCCTAAAAATACAAATCAATAATTCTACAAATCATTTAATGATTTAGAAATAGTATTGTTATGGTCATTTTCTTTTGGATAAGTATGAAAAATTAAATGCAATTAGAAAAGAATTTCCTGTAAGTTTAAAAAAATACAAACAACATATAAAAATTTAAAAACATTTATTGAAAAAAATCAAAACAAATTAAAAAATATATATTTAAAAAAACAAAAAAGAAAATTTATATTGATGTGAAATAGTTCCTGTAATATATCATAAAAAATATGAAACATTATGTTCCAAAAATGCATTTAATAAGTATGAAATTATCTGTACCACTGGTTAAGGGTCCCCGAGAATATAAAATCAATTGACTCTCTATTATCCACTCGATGGTGGGGGTATCATGTATAACCAAGACACTCATTGTAGCCCTTTTTTAGGTAACAGTTTTTACACAATTTTTATATTAAATATATGTGAAAAATTATGCAATTACTTATGCAGCATTATGTTACAAAAATGCAATTAATTAATAAGAAGTTATCTGTACCATTGGTTAAGGGTCCCCGAGAATATAAAATCAATTGACTCTCTATTATCCACTCAATGGTGGGGGTATCATGTCTAACCAAGACACTCACTGTGGCCCTTTTTAGGTAACAATTTTTATATGAAATAAATCTGAAGAGTTATTTACAATTATTTATTAGAAAGAAAGTAAAATACTACATAAAAATAAGTTTAAAAGAATGCAAATAAAATTTAAAAACATTTATTGAAAAAAATCAAAGCAAATTAAAAAATCTATATTTACAAAAAAAAAAAAAAATTATATTGATGTGAAATAGTTATATTAAAGTAAAGAATTTAATAAGCAAGAAAATTAAATAGTACGAAGTTGTTAGAAAATAATTCTTTGTATGTTTAGTAATATATTTCAGCCACCAGTGCCGAGCATCATATATAAAAATTGTATTTAAAAAAAAAAAAAATTGAAAGCAATAAATTATCATGAAATTTTTTTTAAATATGACATTATGAAAAATAAAATGAAAATTCATGAAAACTATAATAAGAAAATTTAAAAGAAATATTGGAAAAGATTTACTAATAAAATAGATTTAAAAAAAAAAATTATTTATTTAGTTTATAAAAAAGAGGAACAACTTGTTCAAAAAAAAACTTCTGTAAGATAACCTTATTGGTTTCCCAATACAGGTCATCTTTACCGATTCTTGTTACAAGAATACCTTTTGTGGTCCATACCACAAAATCACAATATGGCACACCTGTGATGGCCATTTGCCCTTGTATTTGTGCATAGTACACATGCGACTTTTTTAAATTGCCATCTGCATTTAAATAAAAACTAACATCATTTATTTCACAAGGCTTCAACTCTCTGAATTTATAGGGGCACTTTACCTCAACGACTCCTTTTCCACAGCAGTCGCACAAAACAATAGCATCAGGAGAAGTCGCGAGGTAAGGTTCCAAGTTTGAAATGAAGAGACCAACCTCTTCAATTCTCAAATTTGAATGGTTAGATGCTACTTCAGAAAAGTACGCATCAAGAGCCATTTTTTCATTATCTCTTCCCCATCTAACAGCAGAAGCTTGTAATTCTTTTGGTGCTGTGAGGAAATGTGTAGCAAATTTTTCATCTCTCTTCTTTTTTTTGAAAATGAGACCAAAGTTGGAAGACGTTAATCTTCCAATTCTTTGGTCCTGCCACAGAGAATTATTTTGCCCTCTAGTTAAAATTTCAATCCTTGAAAAATCTGTATCTTGAAATGCAGTTTGTAAATCTGCATTACAGGAAATAATCTGTTTTTCAAGGACTGAAATCATATTGGGGAAAAATCCTTCGCTGGCATTTTCCTCATCAGATTCAGTTTCACTCTCATCATCATTGTCTGATCTGTAAACGGTAAAGAATGCAGCATCAGGAACAATGGCTTTCAACCTTCTTAGCTGCTCTTTACTAATTGGTGAAACTGCCCTAGGTGGAATAACTGATGTTTTTTTGGATTTGATTTCCATCTTTGATGCAGACAGATCGATGTCTTTAATAGGTGCTGGTTTCACCTATAAAAAATAAAATGTACCAGAAAATTTTATGTATTAAAAAATATTAACACAATACAGAAAAGTAACACAAACAGCCCTCTTTACATATAATTTTTTTTTTTTTATGTTTGTCAAAAAAAAAAGTTCTACTTTTATTTATAAGCAGTGTTGACTCGTGGAAAAATGGGCTGTTGAGCACAGATTTTTAAAAAGGGGCATAAAGTTAAAAAGCTAGACAGTGGTGAATTCAGACACTTTTCTCTGGGACGGACTTCTGTGGCTCCGGAGGTGGGGCACATTATAGAGTTCTGTGGAGGAAATAGCATTTTTTGAAGATTGAAAACACCAAATCTTATATTTTCCGGGGGGGGGGGGATGTCCACCCCCTGAATTCAACGATGCATGTAGATAAAGTAATTAAAGTTAGCCAGGCAGATAAAGTTATCAAAAAGTGTAGCAGGGCAGATATGCCACTACCAAATTGGTCTACAGTCAACACTACTGTAATTTCACATGTATATGCCGCCCTCACAGTAAGCGCCGCATCTCTCAAAATACATTAAATTGTAAAAAAAAAATTCAGCAGAAGTGCTGCATATACTGTAAACACTGCAATATTGAAAAACCGATAAAGAAATGAAATAGTTATTTAAGTACCAAGAAAAAAACTTATTAGCAAAATCTGATTAAAATTACAAGAATCTTACAATAAATGCAATTTTTGTATTGTTGAAATGTAATGTTTGCTATTCCTAAATATATACACATTTTAATTTTATCCTGTAATTTTTGCACTAGATTCCCATGCTATCAGTTTTTCTTCTACTTCCTTTTTTTAAAAATGCATACTGCTGATTCAGCGTTCGTTTTGATTTGCTAGTTGTTCGGTTGAATTGTTTGATTGCCGCGCTATTTATCTGTGCCATTCGGCAATGATTCGCTGCGATCGCACTTGCTGTTATTATGATTTGCTACATACAAAATTTTTTTTTACTTTAATTTCATGCATAACTTTCCTGTATTCCTAAGTTTAGTTGGTTGAATTGGCAACAGGATGTTTATTTATTTCTGTGTAAATGCACAACACTGTGTAACAGGAAATAAGATATTCAAAATATGATTAAACTCATCTTTTAAAGTTTATCAATCTTTTATTTGATGTTTATAAATGCTTTCCCACAAATAAAAACTTAGCATAAGACAAAAAGTAATTTTAAAATGTAAAATGAGTGTAAACGTTGCACATAACAATTTTGAAACTTCATTTTACATATGTGTTGCGGCGTTTATGTGCGAAATTACAGCAAGTCATTATTCATGTAGATACAAAAGGCAAATGTAATTCTTTGTAGTTAACTTATTAAGAAAATTATAGTTTGCAATTTGGGGCAGATTGTAATAATAAATAAAAAATAAGATACCAGTAAAATAAAACATACTTAGAGCATGAAATTATACTTTTAAAGGTTACATTAAATTTGAATTTCACTAAGCAAGCATCAGCATTACTAATTAAAAAGTAATAAGTACTAATAAATGAAGCTGAACAACAAATATCTTTTTGACACATTTCTGCTTAGTATATCCGGAAACATATAGAGAAACATAGTAACTTTTCTCACATTTTTATGAAATGTACTTCTGAATTTTACCAATCTATTTTTTTATTCTTTACTACATTCAATTAATATTATAAATTTAAAGGGTGAAACTGTTTGTAATGGCATCAAGTCAAAACATATGATAAAATGTTTGTTATTAATTCCCAATTTAGCTTTCTTTTAAAAAAATTAAGAATCAATGGACATTTTTTGATTAAAATTTTACATTTTTTATTCATTGTTGCAGATAATTGAAAAACTGTAATAATAATTTGTCTATTTTTAGTTGAATAATTTTCACTTAATTTTTAAGAATAGAAAAGAAAATGGCATCAGAGTGGACATAAAATGACATTTCTAAAAAGACTGATCGAAAGTTTTTGTCCAAACTATTGCAACATGCACTGTTGAAATATTTTCAGTACTACTAGGTTAGCCTGTCGACCAAAAAATTATCGCCAAACTATAAGATTAAATGCTAATAATGGATGATTGTGAATGTCACATTCGAAGACATTAAAAATGATTCACGTGTTTAAAATGCCATTAAGTGATTTTTATTTCAACTTTTGATTAATATTCTACTAATTATTTATTTTTTCATTATTTAAAATAAAAATTATGTCATTATGTATAATTTGGCTATTAGTTTGACAATTTGTATAATTTGGCGAAATTAGTCGACAAGATAACAGAGTAGTACCATATTTTCAATTATACATAGGTAAATCACATCACAACATTAATCAAGGCTGGTACTCAATATTAATTTTGAAATGTGTTCATCTGAATTCAATAGTTATTACAAAAACTTGACACATTGAATAAAAACTTTTATTTAATTTGCAGAACAAATAATAATAATAATAATAAACAATTGTTTAAGCTTGGGTATGAATAGATATTTTAAAATATTTCATTTATTTTACATTTAATGCTGGATTTTTGTAACAAATAAATTAAATCACTTGAAGATTTAAAAATAGAAATGAAATTCATACAATGATATTTTAAACACCCTAAACACTTTGATTTCATTCAAATGAGATTGAAATAAATCTTTGACTTCACCAATCTTAGACCTACTACCAACTGAAATCTTGTATTTTGCATACATCTTATCTTATGAACAATCCTCATAAACATAATACAAAATCTGCAATACAAATATTTATAACTTAAAAATGTAACATTTATTTCGATTTTTTTTAACAAAATCTAAGATTTTAGGGTGCTTAAAGTATCATATCGTATAAATTTCATTTTTATTGTTCAATTGGTTAGCTTATTTGTTACAAAAAATTAACAATAAATGTAGAATGAGTTGATTGAAGTATCCTAAGATCTGCCTTTCTTTACGCTTAAAAGTGTAGGAAATATATATATTTTTTAATTTGTTCTGCAAATTAGATTTTTGTACATATATATTAATTAAATTGAAATAAAGTAATCAAGCACACTGCAAAGCTCTTATATTTTCGATTAAAAAAAAAAGCATTACCGTTTTAGTAAAACTTGCATTCCATTCGCATTTTTTTTCAGTGCAGGCAGAAGTTATCCCAGCAACAATTGCAAATTGTATTTTGTACAGCAAGGCACCAACATGGCTGCATACTTCTCCTAAACTGGAAGATAACACTTTAAGAATTGAAATTAAAATTAAATCTCTAATAAAAGAACTTACACACAGAATTAATGATCTCAAATTTCCTATAGAATAAGAAATAAAAATTTTATTTCTTTACTATAATTTTTAATCACTTCATGACACCGTACAAGTATAATCTTTCATTATAAAACAATGAAATAAAATTAGCACTGTAATCACAAAAAAAAAACATTTACTTACCCGCCTATACATGTGCAATGGGCAGATTTAATTTCATCACTTTCTACAATGACTCACGGCTGATATGGTTTATTGTTTACCCGCATAGTTGGCATGACAAATGTCGACAGTAGCTTTATATTAGGAAAAGCCTGTGGCACATATATCAGTACTTCCTGTACTTTTCCTATAATAAACCGTTCAATTAATTAACATAGAGATAAATTATAAAATTTTCTTTTTGTTAAGAAGATAAATAATGATGAAGAATCTGGGATCTGAAGAGATTTCTTGTATTATACTTTTTAACTACAAATTCTTTATAAGAAATAAAAGGTACTACTAGGTTATCCCGTTGATCAAAAAATTATCACCAAACTATAAGATTAAATGCCAATAATGGATGATAATAAATGTCACATTCAATGACATTAAATACCATTCACATGTTTAAAATGTCATAATGTGATTTTTATTTCGTTTTTTAATTTGAATTTTTATTAATATTCTACTAGTTACTTGTTTTTTCGTTATTTAAAATAAAAATTATGTCAATTTGTATAATTCGTTGTTAATTTAGCGATTTGTATAATTCCCTCCTAGTATATTTGTACATTCTCTCCTAGTAATAAAAAACTTTAAGTATAATGACATCACTTCATTCACAATAAATATAATTATTAAAACTAAAATTGTTAATTTTATTTTCCATTAAAGGTGTTATGCATAAATATATCCAGCTGAAGTTAGACTTTTAAACTGGTCTTTTAAATTAGATTTTTAAACGGACCCTTTAAATTAGACTTTTAAATTAGGCTTTTAAACCTTCCTTTTAAATCAGACTTTTAAACTTGCCTTTTAAATTAGACTTTTAAACTTGCCTTTTAAATTAGACTTTTAAACTTGCCTTTTAAATCAGACTTTTAAACTTACCAAACCCAGAATCTATTACTAAATGATTTATTTAAATAGGTACCAATAATTGGTGGGGGAAAAAATGTAAAACCTTTACTCACCAGAAACAACAAAATCATAAGCAGCCACCGATTTTGTATTCAAACCGGGGCAATTTCTTAAATATGTTGTTATTTTGGCCGCAGTAATATTTGGCCATGCGGACATGTCATTTCGCCAATCTATTTTTTTAATTAAATATGGGTCGGGAAGATAAAAAATACTCCCATTCGGCAACAGAATAGTTAGTTTTTCTCTGTATCTATTTTTAGATACCTCATCTAACTTTTCTGCATAAGCAGATAAAATTAATGGTAATTTGGAATAATTATGTTCCTCTAGCGCCATAGTTTTAAATGCTGGTTCCGTTGTGTTTCTGCCTACCACAGCTAGAAGTTGAGTTGTTTGTTGATGCTGGAGGAAATGGTCTATGAACCATCAGTTAGTTCATGATTCATTCTTTTGTCCGCTTCATGTCTTGCGTTGGCGTCTTGTCTTTCGTGGTTTGTAATATCAGGTAACTTTTAATACACAAATTTATTGTATCCAACCTCTATACTAAAATAAGTTAATCTTAAGACAGGGTAGTTTCTGTCTCATTCTTTAACTAAAAACTCAACTGTTTCAAATAGGATAATGACTTCAGGAAATTTCATGCATCGCATCACAACTGTCATGTTTGCAGATTTATCATTGAGCCATTTAAAACAATATTAAAATATTTTATTTACAACAAATAATTTCTTTTCTTATTATTATTTATTTTTCACAAGTTTAATTTCTAATTTCAATTTTAAAAACAGCAAATTTATTTGAAGTAAAAATTTTTACTAAAAATATGTACTAAAATAAATACAGATTACTAAATTTACTATATACTAAAATAATAACAGATTACTAAATTTACTATTTATTTTAGTGTAATTTATGGTGCAACTGTCCATTTCATAATTATTAAAGATTTTTAAACTTTGAAATGTTTATAAACTAAATTTCATTGCATTTTATTAAATTGAAATTAAATATTTTTTAAATAATTGATCGCATGATGAAGTGGCTCTAAAAGTTTATCGAAATTTGGATAAAAGACCTCATAAATTTAAGAAACTGCAGCTGGATTCTAGGACATATTAAGACACTTGGAAATGTGATAAATGAGTTTTTGTTGTTACCAGTTTGTTTCTTAAATTCTTTTCACAACTATTGTGTCTTGATCTGGTATTATGATTAGTTTGATCAGATTGATACTTTTATTGGATAGTTGAGCTTTTTAAATGTGTTTGTGTAGTGAGTTTTGTTTTTATTTGTGTACTTTGTGAAGTGATGATTTGACATACAATAGATATCGAGAGTTTTTGTGTGATTTTGTCCGCGAAAAAGGGTGTTGTTGAGATTTGTTTTTATGTACATTGCAGCTTTTTTGTGAACAAGTATATTTCTGGGTAAGTTTAACTTTGGTCATGCAAAATGAATTTGAATGTAAATCTGAATACCGTATTTACTTGTGTATAGAGTGCATGTGTGTATAAGGCGCATCCCTACTTTACAAGTAAAAATAAATGGTAAAAATACCATAAATTTGATATGCTAATGAAGAATGACCAAATGAATTTCAGTAAAAAAAAAAAAAAATCAAAACAAACATTACACCAGACCAGAAAACAAGACGGAAATGCATTTTTAGACTTTGGATTGTAAGAGAATGATGGGAAAAAGGAATGAGTCATGGTAAAGAGAATTGCTAATTAGCGTTTACATGATGTCAGTAGCTCTGTTGTATAAAAATCTGCAAGGAATGAAATAAATATGCAGTAATACTTCAATTAAGCAACATTTTCTGAGTTTTAATACCTTCTTTGAAAAATTTCTTGCTTCATATGTATATCGTTCGACTACATCCAACAGTAAAAAATTATTCCGTGTATAAGGCGCACCTAGGAGTTTTGCCCTATTTTTTTTTTAAGTGTGGCTTATACACGAGTAAATACAGTAAGTCTGATTTTTTTTTGTGACTATTTTTTATTATTAGTGGAGTAAGAGGAAGGATTTTTTTAATGTTTGTGTGTCGGTAAGTTAAAAGGATGGAGGGTTGGTAGTACTTGATTATCATGTCAACCAAAAACTATCATCAGTCTATAATATAAAACACCAATAATGGATGATCATAAATGTCATGATTATCTGACGTTAAACACAATACACATGTTTCTTATGTCATCAGCAGATTTTTAATTCATCTTTTTATTTGTATTTTTATTACCATTTTACTAATTTATTTCTTCTTTCATTATTTAAAATAAAAATTATGTCAATTTGTTTAACTTAGTGTAGTTTCGCGAGTTGTATAATTTGGCGATATTGGTCAATGGGATAATCAAGTAATTCAGGGTTAAGATTACATGCATAAGACTGACCCATCATAGTAGAAATATGTACATTCTCTCAAATCTGCAACCCTAAAATCTGCATATCATCACTGATGTAAACAACGAAACTTTGAATTTAGATATAGGGTCAAAATTACACACCTTTTTACTTTTATATAATTCTGTTCATATATTATATATAATCATTAATATGACTGAACTCGTGCTTTTTCATGACGGAAACATAAATTTAATTCTGAACAAATTTGAGATATTGCTAATATCTTTCATAACAATCTTTTACCAAATGTATTTATTCATTAAAGAACCCTTTTTGATTAAGTCTGGCTAAACCTGAAGTAAAATTTTCTTATATTTTATGATTTTTCATATAAATTAATGAGGTACATTTACTATGCAAGTTGCATAGAAAAACTTATTTTTGTGGTGCATATTTAATTAAATTATATTAATTATTTACTTATAATAATTTAGTCATTTTTTAAATCACCTTAATTTTTATTATTTTAATTAATTACTTTACTTAATTATTGTAATGTTCTACTATTTTTTAAGCATACATAGTAATTTGAATTGTAT
Organism: Maratus speculifer; assembly: GCA_964019185.1. Taxonomy (NCBI): domain Eukaryota; kingdom Metazoa; phylum Arthropoda; class Arachnida; order Araneae; family Salticidae; genus Maratus; species Maratus speculifer. The sequence goes on along the minus strand of CAXHSM010001080.1, from coordinate 228,784 downwards.
TATTAATGTCAAGAAAACATAAGTAAATCAATGGCCAGAAATCCACAAAACTCGCAGATCCTCAAAACCTCAGGTCTGTGAATTTGTGGGAATCTATTGTTTATTCATTTTGCATGGATCAACACATTTTTTGCGTTAATGGAATGTTCAGTCAGAAATGGTTCAGTTTAAAATGACTAAATTTTAATATGTAATTGTAGTGTCCCTACATCAAAACTGAATGTTTCATTATTTACATTTGTAAATTCTGTGTGGATATACATAATTTACAGATGTAAACAATGAAACATTCAGTTTTGATGTTGGGACAAAATTTGACTTTTATATTTTTATATCAATTCCATACATATTTTTATTTGTAATTTACATTAATATTACTGAATTCATGTGTTTTTATGAAGGAAGAATAAATTTATTTTGGAATAAATTAAGATGTTGCTGATATCACTGGTAATCATAATCTTTTTACAAAATATATTTATGCATTAACCAAATTTTTTGGTTATTAAGTCTTGCTATACTTGAAATAAAACTTTTTTATTTTGTGATTTTCCTGAGAATTAGTAATGTATCTTTGTAAAGCAAATTTCATATGAAAAATGCATCTTATCCTTATAATAAATATTCAATCATACATTATTGATTATTAACTTGACCTTTCCTTTTAATATTTTAATCATGTTAAAAATTATCTAAATTTTTATTATTTTAGTTTATTACTTATTTTAATGTTTTTTTATGTAGTAAGCCTTCATAGTTTCAATGTCATTGTTAATTGTATTCAAATTACTGTTTAAAAAATGTAAAGAAAGCAGTGACCAGAAGTCTGCAAAATTCTAAAATCTGCAAAACCTCTGGTCCTAAGCTGTGCGGATTTGTGGGAGTCTACTGTATATCAGAGTTGCAATCTTATTTATTTTTCACAAGTTTAATTTCAAATTTCAATTTTAAAAACAGCAAATTTATTTGAAGTAAAAATTTTTTACTAAAAATATGTACTAAAATAAATGCAGATTACTAAATTTACTATTTATTTTAGTATAATGTATGGTGCAACTGTCCATTTCATAATTATTAAAGATTTTTAAACTTTGAAATGTTTATAAACCGAATTTCATTGCATTCTATTAAATTGAAAGTAAATATTTTTTAAATAATTGATCTCATGACAAAGTGTCTCTAAAAAGTTTACCGGAATTTGCATAAAAGACATCATAAACTTAAGAAACTGCAGATGGATCCTAGAACAAGGAAGACACTTGTCAATGTGATAAATGAGTTCTTGTTGATACCAGTTTGTTTCTTCGACTCTTTTCAAAATTACTCTATCTTGATCTGGAATTATGGTTGTTTGATCAAATTGATACTTTTATTGGATAGTTGGATTTTTTAAATGTGCTTGTGTAGTGAGTTTTGTTTTTAGTTGTTTACTTTGTGAAGTGATGATTTGGCCTCAAAAAAGGGTGTTGTTGAAATTTGTTTTTATGTGTATTGCGGCTTTTTTCCGAATAAGTATAACTGGATAAGTTTAACTTTCGTTTCATGTCAGTTTGTTTAACTTAGTGTAGTTTGGCGAGTTGTATAATATGGCGGAATTGGTCGATGGGATAATCAAGTAATTCTGGGTGAAGATTACATGCATAAGACTGACCCAACAGAAATATGTTCATTCTCTCAAATCTGCATATCTTCACTGATGTAAACAACAAAACTTTTAATTTAGATATAGTGTCAAAATTACATACCTTATCATTTTTATGTAATTATGTCCATATATTTAATGTAATTATGATTAATATGACTGAATTCATGCTTATTCATGAAGGAAATATAAATTTATTTCTGAAGAAATTTGAGATATTGCTGATATTGTTTGTAACAATCTTTTACCAAATGTATTTAATCATTAAAGTATCCTTTTTGATTAAGTCTGGCTAAACTTGAAATAAAACTTTCTTATATTTTATAATTTTCATATGAATTGAGATACATTTACTATGCAAGTTGCATAGAAAAAATTATTTTTGTGGTGCATACTTAATTAAATTATATTAATTATTTACTTGCAATTTACTTATAATAATTTAGTCATTTTAAAAATCATCTTAATTTTCATTATTTTAATTAATTACTTTACTTAATTGCCAAAACGTCAGTTTACTTTACTTAATTGTCAAACGTTACTTTGGAGACATGAAATTTTTTTGTTTCTGTCTGCCTGTCAGTCTGTCTGTTCTGCGATAACTGACGTAAAAATCATTCGATTACTTGAAATTAAGTGGGTATGTTAGTGAGGCACTGGGATTAAGCTGTATAGTTTTTTGTTAGGTTTGATTCATTCATTCGGAAAATATAGAATATTTTATTTTCTGCAATAATGCTTTTCTATGGCAAATCCAATTATTTTCAATTTTTTTTTTCTTGAGAGAAAATGGCACATTTCATTAATGGAACTCAATGATAAATGGATACTGAAATTTACCGGTTAATTTATTCGTATTGTTTTGAAATTTTGTCTACGCATTTGTCAGATTTTTTAAATTATTACTGTAAATTTTGGAGATTTTTTATAAATGTGTTCCAATAATATATACTAATTTGTTTTAGAGATTCACTTATTTCAAATGTATTTATTTAATTTTCTTTATTTTCTCAAATTGGTTGCTAAGCAATCATCCATCCTAATTCTTATCCATAATTTGAAAGCATGTACGAAAATTTAAATGAAGTCAACATCAAAACAGATGAATTAATTAATGGCTTTGTAAATTTGCGTATAAATATAACATAGCCCAGAAAAGAACATACGTTATGTTTTATTAATTTTATTCAAATATTTTCCTTAATAATTCAAAATTTAATTCTTTTTCATCCACAATCAATAGAGTCTTTATCGATACAATTTATCCAATTTCCTTTATCGTTGCCAAAAAAATTAAAATCTGGAATAATTATTTTTCAATGGCAATAAAATTCAATTGAGCAACTTCCATTCGAGAAATTAAGCTAAGAAAAAATAGATAAATATGACGTCAGAATTAAAATAAAAAAAGATGTAGTACTTTTTGTATCATATTAAACACAGATATTTGTTTCGTTAATAAGAATTTTTCTGACAAAAATGGAGACATAATTAGAAGTAAAAGAAATAAAAAAGAATTATATTTTTAACAAACAATTCACTTGGTAAAATATTACTTCCTAATTGAAATAAAACAGCTATTTTATAGTAGTTGTTAAAAATACAAGAAACATGGATATCAATAACTCATGAATAATGACGTCATTGCCGAAACTTCACTGAAGGCTTACTTTGGTGACTCGAAATTTGTTGTTCATGAAATTGTTCGAAATTTACTGTTTATTCCGTCTGTCAGTCTGTTCTTCTATCTGTCTGTTCCGCGATAACTGCTGCAAAATGCAATCAAACTTTTGTTTTCGGAAGAAAAAAAATTGTAAACCTCTAGATTACTAATTTTACACTTTAAAAAGTTCCTTATACATCAGATTTAGGCGTTTGTTGTGGGCAGGCATGTAGAAGTATGAGGTTAATGAAAAATGCTTGTCCAAACTGCCACTTATCTTTATAAATCAAAATGTATAAAGAAATGCAAGATATACAAGATATACAAACGATAACCATTAGCACAATTAATAGAAAGTTGAAATTTTAAATTTAATGAGACTACGTGTGGGTCAGGGTGGCGAAGCCCCCTGAATAGATCGACTATGTTATAATAAAAAAAAACCAAAAATAATAGATCATGAAAATTTCATAATTTCCTAACATAACTAAAATTTAAATTTAATGGATTTGATAGCTGAAAACTTCTTATTCTTATTTTATTCTTATAAATAATTACGTAATTTGAAAATTTTAGATTACAGATTCGAGAAAGTTTAATTTTGCCCAAAGTGTGTTTAAAAAAAAATGATGTGCAAAGCTGACATTGAGTATCCTGATTTGCAGATTTACTATTTTAAGCATACATAATAATTTGAATTGTATTATTATGTTAAGAAAACATAAGTAAATCAATGGCCAGAAATCCACAAAACTCTAAAATCCTCAAAACCTCAGGTCTGTAAATCTATTATTTATTCATTTTGCGTGGACCAACACATTTTTTGCGTTAATGGAAGGTTCAGTTTAAAATGACTAAATTCTAATATTTAATTGTAGAATAATGACAATTTATAAATGTATGCATTTTTTTTTTTTTTGCAAAAATTTTTGTGCTAGGCTAAATTTAAATTATTTTGGAAGGGCCACTTCAACCAAGCCACGCTGAGACAGTGATTTTCATAAGGTCAAAACAATGCTGAAAATTTTTGCTTGTGATAACTAGGTAGAATTGTACCAGATCTGGGTCCTATGGAAAAATATCAGTTAAGCGCAGAAAATGCAGTAACTCACTCCTCAGTCCTTGAGCAGTCTCACATAAATCTCTGATTAAGGCATTCCTAGTCTATTCTTTGAAAATTATTTAAAAATGGTTGATTATAAATAGGTGAAAAAGGCTTTTGACTGCAACCATATTTTTCTATACAGTAGACTCTCTCAAATTTCGCAACCCTTAAATCTGCACATTATTTACAGATGTAAACAATGAAACATTCAGTTTTGATTTAGGGACAAAATTTGACTTTTATATTTTTATATCAATTCCATACATATTTTTATTTGTAATTTTCATTAATATTACTGAATTCATCTGTTTTCATGAAGGAAGAATAAATTTATTTGTTAAAAAATTCAAAATATTGCTGATATCACTAGTAATCACAATCTTTTTACCAAATGTATTTATGTATTAACCAAATTTTTTGGTTATTAAGTCTGGCTAATCTTGAAATAAAACTTTTTTTATTTTGTGATTTTGATGTGAATTAGTAACGTATCTTTGTAAAGCGAATTTCATATGAAAATTGCATCTTATCTTTATAATAAATATTTATTCATACATTATTGATTATTAACTTGACCTTTTCTTTTTAATATTTTAATCATGTTAAAAATTATCTAAATTTTGTTATTTCTGTTTATTACTTATTTTAATGTTTTATTATGTAGTAAGCCTTCAAATTACTGTTTAAAAAATGTAAAGAAAGCAATGACCAGAAATCTACAAAATTCTAAAATCTGCAAAACCTCTAGTCCTAAAGTGTGTGGATTTGAGGGAGTCTACTGTATATCAGAGTTGCAATTTTTAAATTTACTTTTTTCATTATGGTTTTATGTACAAACTTAATATATAATTCCAATATCATTAAGTATATTTTTCATGCCATATTCATATATATAAGGTAATGACCATAGTTCTCATGCTTACTTTATTTAAATTGATAATGCATTATTTGAAGAAATAAGTTTTAAAACATTTTAATCACATTTTCATTCGAAAATCCTCAGAAAGATTAATACAGTAGCCTCCCTTTTAACCAGTCTTGTCTTAACCAGAATTTCACTCTAACATGTTGAATTTATTTCCAACATCAGGCAAATTTCAAAAAAGAGAATGTTAGTACTAAATAGATTCACATTGACCTACACCAGTGTTGAATTCTTTGTGTAGTCTGAAAGGGGGGGGGGATATCCCCAAAGAGCAATGGCTTCTTCCTTCAGAAGATTTGATATATTGTATTGTTAACTGTCATAAGTGCAACTCTCTCCTTCCCGGTGCTCTATAATCGCTGATCTATCTGAAAACTATTTTATACAAATATTTAAAAAGTTTTTAATTAATGCAGAAAATATTACAAAAAAATACTATCAAATTTGACGTTTTAAACCGAATTCTCTAAAGTGTTAGATCAGGGAACGAAAATAATAATCAAACTGAGAAAGCATTTAATTTTAAATCTAATTCTAGAGAAGTAAGCAAAAATTGAGATCATACGGCGTCTTATAAACTCTTCAAAAATCAATTCAGTAAGTTTCATGATTTTACTTTTAAAAATCAATCTAAAAATATATCAGAAAAATTTGAGCTTTTGAGAGTGGAAAATATTTTTTCATGTACACTCTTAACACAATGGCAGCTGACATCACTCAATTGAAATTGCGGTTTGCTTTTCTTGAAAATGGTCAACATAGTATGATTATTTCTTGTATTTTGAATAAAAAAATTCAAATAGGTAATCATCTTGAGTAACTTTTTTGTTTTACAAAATATAAGTTGTTTTTCAAAATTAAAGATACACCTGAGTCATAAAGAAAGAAAAAGTTTTACTGAATACATTAGTAACATACATTGAAACTTTGAACATTTAACCTTTCTCTTAACATTTAGTCTCCAAGTTTATAAGAACTTCGGTTGGCAGAGTGCCAAACTGATTCCATTCACACTGTAGAAAGAGCTCTGTTGCCAAGATATCCTCTATGCATCAATGCAAACAATGGACAATGTTGTTTTCTATTTTAGGTTCTGAGGACAATTTTATTTTAAATTAAATGTATTGTGCACCTTGTGCTAGTTCTTGTATCAGGGATTTCAAAATATGTACATTTTTTTCTTTATTTTTGTGGCTTTTTATAAAAGCATGTTTATTTTAATTTATTTATTCTGCATTTATATTTGTGGCTCTCACAAATTTCACAACTGCTTGGCGGCTATGCAATTTTTATTCGTAAATTGAGATCCTAAACTTAAGTAGCTTGTTTCAGAACAGCGCATTAACCTCCCCTCTGCCGCGACCGGAAATATTCGTTCACTAGACTGCAGGTTTCACTGATATCTGAAGCTTTATTTAAATAAATATGATTCTACAAATGCAAACCAGTTTCAAAAAATGAAGCTATGATTGATAATTTTAAGACTTATAAGGATATACGTATGAAAAAAATTATACTATGTTAGAAAATCCCTGTTTTATTATCATTTAAAATGAATTACAGTGAAAACAAAATTACAATTTTGCCCTTTTGCTCGGCGGTCAGGGGGTTAAATCGTTTAACCCCTTAAGGGGTAAGCAGTAATGTCTTTGTAATATTATATTCTCACCGGAAAAATTGAAAGGAAATTTTTTATTAATAAGAAAAAGCAATTTTTTAATATTTTGATACTCCAGTTAAAAATATAAATTTTCGTTAGAAGTTTCTGGTGAGAATCTCGTCTAAATTAAGTGGGATAAAATATACCTCACCGCCCCTCAAAGGGTTAACGCACCAAGCGTGAATTTTTGTGTTCAACGTCGGTTGCTTGGTTTGTGTACAGGATTTCGGTTTCATCACTTCTCAATTCTTGAGAATCAGATGATAAATCAAGAGATGAAGGAAATAGAGGCACTAAATATGAATCGTGTGGTACAGGTCTAATAGTTGAAATATACTTTGGAAACACAACATTTGCCTTGTTTTTTCTGTTGAGCCTTTTATTTTTGATAAATAAAATTATCAATCTTCATTACTAGCTGACTCTCGCCTTAACTTTGGAATAGCAAAAGTAAGAGATTTTATTTTACCTCGAGTTCATTTCCTTTTAAATGTTCAACTCGTGTGTGATAAACTATATATGGGGCCCTTTTTTGGCCCTGGTCACCAAGTTTTATACCGAAGTAAACATAATATGCCTTAACCAAATCGATTATGTTCCGCTGCCTTTTTTAAACTACGTATCCACCACAGATGTAACAACATGAGTTCGGTATGTTTATACAACTTCTTAATGGCATATTGCTTTAAGAGACTGACAAAAGAATGATAAGATATCTATAAATGAACAAAACAAACGTACATTATCTTACTAATGCGCGGGAGAAAATAGCGCCTTCTCAGTCAAATATCAATAAATTTTGTCACATGTTTTTATTCATCTGCAGTAATTTTACCACCCTATACAAAAAAGAATACATAATTATGGCGGACGAAAATCGTGCGTACAGCATACATTATGAAATACTTTCTACCGAAGTTATTGCACTGTAAAAAAATTTCAGAAAATAACGGAGACCTGTGCTGCATGATACGAATGGACAAGGAAGCAGGGAAAATTTCCCTCTAAGACACGGAACCTTTCTGATTCATAATGAAAAGTATGAAAATGCACTTGTTACAAGCGAACGATATTCATCATCATCTTGATACAGACAAACTCAAAGCTCAAACCGACGGTGATTTTCGTTTTTTAAGAAATGCACGCATGCGCTAAGGTAGAAAAATCTGGTTTCATGTCACATCGGAAATGAAACCTACAATTGCGGGAAAGTTCCTGATACTTTTGGAAAATGAAAATAGCTCTGACATATCCTACAGTTTCTAAAACATTTCTGTTAGAATACGAAACGTTACAAATGTTTTTTACAGTGTGGGAAACCGTGTTGATGTTCATATAAGACATATTGCACCACTTGGCATTGGAAGGTGAAACTAATGGATGTTGCTTTGCATGTGCAACTCGCCTGCTGTACATTGCCGGTAGCAGTAGGGACATGGATTGACGTTTCGTTCGGAAGATGAATTGTTCAGAACATTGTGTGCACCCTGGCGGTGAAAAGTAGAACCAACAAATTTTGCAGGCCATACACAGCATACGCCCTATGCAGTATCGCAAGCAACAAGAAGGTTGGAGGTTTATTTAGAACACTGAGTCCCCTTTTCGGTGGAAATTGTGACAACTATATATTTTAATATGTGCACGGCACGCCCAATGTACAGTAGAATTCGAGATCTGTCTAACACAACTCACAGTCATTCTGGTTTTAGTTATTTTTTAAATTTCAATATAAATCGACAATACAAATATTAAAATTCATTTGGTAAAATTGAGTGGCTCAGGCATTGCAAGGTGGGTCAGCTAGTTTATTTACAATATTTTCTCTATAATAGTTTATTCGGTTAGCAAGAAAATAATTTCAGTTTTCGCATATAAAGAGCATTATGTATTATTAAAAAATAAATTTTGTCAGTGATGTTCTTGGCATTTTGCAGTTTGATAGCAGTGACATTGAGGTTGCTTTAGAAACACTTACAGTGTTATTTTATTTGCACCCATTAGTTGAGGGTCAATTTTAACACGGAGTACGAAAAAACTACCATTTTCAGCATATTTTGCTTTTTTATTTCCGTAAAGGAAAGAAAGTTGCAAGGTCTCATAAAAAGATATTTTATGATGGTAGTTATTTATTATTCATTTATTACATCTATTGTTTATCATATGTATTATCAAATATACGTAATTACATTTTAATTATTCTAATTTTAGCTATTCTTTACTATTTATGCAGGAAATTCATCGGATCTACCATTAGTTATGTGAACATAAGGTAACTGGGAGTATATTATAGATACATTGGCTGAAATTTTATTTCACCTCAGTTTGTTCACTTTTTATTAAATTTCTTTTTCAGGAAAAGTTTGAAATATGCAGCAAAATACTTCTAAACAAGAGCATTTTGGAAAAGCAACTTCTGACCCGCAGCAAGGAAAATTGTTTGTGTGTGAGGTATGCAACAAGAAATTCTCTCATAAGAGTTGTTTAAAACGTCATCTGTTAATCCATACTGGTGAGAAACCTTTTGTATGTGAGATTTGCAGCAAGAAATTCTCTCATAAATGTAATTTAAGCAGGCATATGTTAATTCATACTGGTGGGAAATCTTTTGTGTGTGAGATATGCAACAAGAAATTCTCTCTAAAGGAAAATTTAAACAAACATCTGTTAACTCATACTGGTGAGAAACCTTTTGTATGTGATTTATGCAACAAAGAATTCTCTCAAAAGGGCCATTTAAGCAGCCACCTGTTAATCCATACTGGTGAGAAACCTTTTGTATGTGAGATATGCAAAAAGAAATTCTCTAGAAAGAGCAATTTAAGCAGCCATCTGTTAATTCATACTGGTGAGAAACAGTTTGTATGTGAGATATGCAACAAAAAATTCACTCGAAAAAAAGATTTAACGAAGCATCTGTTAACTCATACTGGTGAGAAACTTTTTGTATGTGTGATATGCAACAAGAAATTCACTCAAAACGATGATTTAAGGAAGCATCTGTTAATTCATACTGGTGAGAAACCTTTTGTATGTGAGATATGCAATAAGAAATTCTCACAAAACAGTACTTTAAGAAGACATCTGTCAATTCATACTAATGAGAAACCTTTTATATGTGAGATTTGAGCAAGAATTTTTTTAAAAGATTGACTTAACCAGGCTTCTCCTAATTCACACTGGTGAGAAATCTCTTGTACGTGAGATATAAAACAATAAATTCCCTCAAAAGGATTATTTAAACAAGCATCTGTTAGTTCATGATGGTGAGAAATCTTATGTGTGAGATAAACAACAGGTTATTTTGTCAGTAGAATTATTTAGCTTGGAATCTCTTTATTGACATTGGTAACAAACCTTTTGAGTGTGAAATATGCTAGCAGAAATTCTCTGAGATGTATGCTTTAAGCAAATATATTTTAATTCTACTGGAGAGAAAACTTTTGAGATTTTTGTCAAGGTATTCTTTCAAAAGATTGGTTCAAAGAAACATTTTTTAATTCTTAGTGGCGAGAAAATTTTTATGAGAGATTAACAAAAAAAACACTCAAAAAAAGCTAAGTGTTACATTTTGCTCCGAAGATTGGTTAATTCTAGATAGTCAACCTCAGAATATTTCTGAAATAAAGAAAAATTCTTTCCATTTATTACAATGTGTAAAAAAGAAAATTGGCCAACAGAAATTTGCTTATTTAAATTGGTAAATCAAGAGCTATATCATGAGGCTTGTCAAACTCAATTTCATCTTTAAGCTTTATATTACCTGAAAAGTATTAAAAATCTGTTTATTTTTTCACTTATAATCCAGTAAAATTTTATAATGAATGATACTATTTAAAAAAAATTTTTGTTAAACCTAATTTCACACAATAAAGTTCTTTGATAGCAAAATTGATTTTTGTATAAATATTTAAGCTGAAAATCAAAACGTTAGTTTCAAAAATAGTATGGCCCCCTGACTTACCTGTAATATTGAAAATAAATTATGTGTGTATGAAAAACTGATTGTTATTTTTGAAGATACTAACAGGCTGATGAAATTTCAAATGTAAGTTAGATTTGTAAAATTGTTTTTAAACTACCCTTTTCTCATCAGAATTCTATTAAATGAAAAAATCTAGTTTAATTGCCACTTCATTACTGATATTTGTAGTAATCTTTTAAGTTCCTTAATTTCAAGATCGCTTTTGATAGTTATTTCACAATGGAATGACAGTACAGTGTGATTTTTAAATATCAATAAATATTGGGAAACAAACATTGAAATGATTCCTTGCCTCATCCAATTCAATCTATAAAACATTCCATCATACTTAAAAAAAATTTATGACTTCGATATAGCTCATGCCCAACTGACTATGACTTAACTCTTTCGAATGACACAAGTTGCCATGATACAAGTTGACCTAAGATACTGTGATTCACTATGCCACATTCGTCATTGAAAATGAATTATGTACAATCAATCAGGGTACATTTTCTCCACTTTTACGAAACTTTGATCAATTTTTCCATGATGGAAACTTGGTATTTCCAATGAGTTGCGAAACCTACACTAGTGCATCAGTTTATATTTTGAGACCAAAACTTTACCGTTTATCCGAGTGATGTAGCAAATTTAACCTTTTTCTCTCTTGGACCAAAGTTACTCTGTTAGGCTGTAGCATTTGTAGATCATTCAGAGGGACGCTCAAAATAATTCCATGTTATAATATGATGTATGTGTAAAATCGTTTGTGCTTTTAGTTTTCATTATTTGAAAAATAAATATTGAATGAAATGAATATCAATTTCTGAGATTTTTCTGAAACATGCTGTCAGTAGAACAGGGGGTACAAAGTATTTATTATATGTTTACATTTCGTATATTGTCGTTTGTAAGTTTTGTTTTCAAAAGAAAAAAAATTGAAGAGAAGCTTATAATTGATATTTAGAAAAATTATCAAAAAACCACTCTTATCTTTAATGTAGAAGTAAAGATAGTGAATACATCGATGAGAATTTTCGGTTTTCACCTGATTCCTGCATAAAACAAGTTTGAAATTGCACATCAAACACAGCAAATGAGGTGCGTTCGTACGATAACAAAGTTTTAAAAATATTCAGGTTTTGGTGTAATAGTATACAGTACATCAAATATAGTATCGGCCGAAATCTTTTGTGTGTCCTTGTAAATACTATCTGCTTTCTATTGTACAAAAAGTAACTTGCAGTAAACCTCAGAACCGTATATGAATTTCATAAAATGTGAAATAGTTTAATAGTAGTAATGCAGTAGGCCAGTAGTAAAATAGTATTTCTCCTCTGTAATGGAATACATTTATGTTCCTGTAAATTAATAAAAAAATATTCTTATCACAACAGTTTGTTGAGAATGTATTTTTTAGTATATGCTTTTTAGGTACATATGAATTCTATTGTGTTCAAAACAATATAACATCATTTAAATTCTCTTGAAATTATTTTTTTTCATTGACCGTAATGTAACAGAATGCTTTTGGGTGTTTCTGTAATTAAACTATACATCCGATTTTCATAAAATTTAAAATAACTCAACAAAATTATTGAATAGTTATTTATTTTAAATTTCAAGCGATTCTCTTCGGTAGTTTTTGCTCTGTTATATCTGAAAGACGACTATTGGTGCTAATTATTTTTATAATTACGAACGCATTTAAAAAAGAATCATATGAATTTTCCCCCTAAAATCCTCCATTTTTTAGCACACAAAATTTTAAAACTTTTTTTGAATTCGTTACAAAATATTTTAAAATAAATAAATTATCATCTAAATATTTCCCCTTGAAATTTCTTCCAACTTTTTTGTCTGATCTAATAACAAACACGTATTGTTTAATATTTATAAGTTTATTTTAACTTAATGAATAAATACTTAATGACTCATTAACTCTTTATATTACTTAAAGAATAAATCATAGCAAACGCGGTAGCATTTAGTATAATATGTTTAAGAAATGGAAAATGCAAACGTCTTTTTGAAATTTCTAACGAGCCAGTTGACCTACGACAGTGATTTTTTGTTAAAAGACAGAACTCGATGAGACGAATAAAATGATAGCATTCAAAAAATTATCGTAGTTACTGTAGTTTTATTATTAAACTTTTAACGAAAAAAAAAATGAAGACGAAAAATTCAACAAATTGTAGCTAACGATCTCATTGTAGGATTACTTTCATTTTTGTCTTATTTTTACCGTCATGATAAAGCTAAATTTAGATTTTTTTTCACTTTTGTATTATGTTTGATGGACGCTGAGAAAATCGAATTTGTGCCTTAAAACTCCAGTTGAACATTGTGCCTTGATGTTTCTGATGTAGTTTTTTAATTCATCGTCTCAAAGTTTAAATGAATATAAATATGTATAATTTTTATGTATGTAACATAATTCATTCAAATCAAATAAATCACTTGAAAAATGCGGTTGTTTGTTTTTATTGTAAAGCTTTCACTTTCAGTTCTTTCAATAGAGTTGTGAACGCACTGTAGTTTTTTCATTCGACTCCTTGGTTTAGTTTCCAGATATTATGCATTTTATATGAAAATGCTTTCTTGTTATTCTAATACAACAATTAAATCTTGACGGCAGCAATTTTTCTGCTTTTCAAGATATAAAAAAAATCTTCGTTTTTATCAAAAATAAATAAATAAATGACTAGTATTTAAAAATGCTCTGACGAGCACTAAAAAAAATTAATATGTTTTTAAGTATGAAAAAAATTTTGACAAGTGCTTCTATTAATAATTGCGCATGAGAGAGGACAAGGGATCCCTTCTTGGCTGCAACTCACTTCAAAGCTAACTTTTAAAAAATCATAATTGTGTTTTTTCCATGAAAACAAATCAGTCACAATTTCTTTAAAAATGTATAGTGTAAAGACGTACCCAGTAAAGATGCAGCTTGTTAAACACGAGTGTAAGACTTGGACACATAGTTCTAAAAGCGTATCACACCAATGTGGTGCCACCAAGCATGCCCGGAGAGTAAAATTGCAGAGAAAATGGATTGTAGTGTAGTGCAATCAACATGTAAAGCGTCATGGAAAGTTCGACTAAAGCTGCTATTAGATTCATGGACTTTTAGGCGAGACAAACTTTTCAGCGGATTTTAACTCCAACATTTTCCCGTTCAAAGGGGGACAAAGGTTATAATAGTTTTTGAAAAAGTCGGAGGAAAAGCCGGAAAACCAGTTTCTACTCTTGCCAGGCGTTAATACTTATCGCCTACTCGTATCAATCGCTTATCTCTGATTCGTTGAAATGTTCGATGTTGGATGAAAAATCTCGGCTAGCCCAGACTTTTTTGCGACTGCCGAAAAAAATTGGGGAGACATTACAGTTTGCTATTACACGGGATGTTGGGAGGACATTTCTAAAAAAGTTGGAGGAAATCAAGTGTTGGATCAAAAGTCTTACAGAATGTTGGTGAATCTAATAGCGACTTAAAGTACCGCAAATGTGATTTTTTTCAAACTTGGCATTGATGTGAATTGCAGCCAAGAACAGATCCCTTGTCCTCCCTCTTGTTCAATCATTAATAGAAGCACTTGTCAAGCCTTTTTTCATACTTAAAAACATATTAAGGCTCCACACTAGGCACAGAGAAAGACCCTTATGATAATATTAAGTCTATGGGAGCATTCTTTTCAAATATCTCGCTCAAATTTTAATATTTTTACATGATTTTTTTTGCACAAGATAGCTGAGGACGATCCACAACCGGCCTAGGTGTAGGTGCCTTTTTCGATTTTGCTTATATATTTTTGTATAACGACAGTTTCAATTTCAGAACCGGTTTCGAAAGTTAAAGTAATAAAAAAATCTGAAACCAAAACTGAAAAAGTAAAAATAGGCCGGTTGTGGATCCTCCTGAGCTATCTTGTGCAAAAAAATCATGTCAAAATATTAAAATTTGGACGAGAGATTTGAAAAGAACGCTACCATTGACTTTACATTTATAATCCCGATCCTTCTCTTATCCTAGTGTTGCGCCTTAAATGCTCGTCACAGCATTTTTTAATATTAGTAATAATATGTAACAAGTACGCATATGTTTGTACAGTGAATATTTAAGGGTGTATTCTGATCAAAACTGCTTATTTTCAGATTTATTTTCAAATTCAATTTTGCTCTGAAATGTACCAAACTTTCAAAATCTCTTATTTAGAAACTACACAAGGTGCCGTGATTGTTGATTTTTTGATAAATTTAGAAAATGTTTAAAAAAAAAGCTCTCAAAAACGGCGTTTTAGATCAAATTTTCCAAAGCGGGAGATTTTCGAACGAGAAAAAGGGTCATGCTGAGAAAATAATTGCTTATAAATCAAATTTTAATTAATTCAGCGAAAAATTACATCACACGGCACCTTGTACATCACTCCAAAAATTCTCTCGGCAAGTTTCATATTTCTACTTTAAGAAATAAGCCTGAAAATGTATTGGAAAATTTCGAGCTGTTGAAAGTGGAAAATCATTTTTTCGAATACACCCTTAAGAATAAGTAAATATCTTCACTAAAATTAATTCGTACTAGCGGACATGCCAGGCGTTGTCCGGGCAGAAACTGTCACTGAAAAAATATAACACTGGAGTGGAGTTAAAAAAGACTGAATATTTATATGGCACAGATGTCATACACACGCCACATTGGCACGATTTTTTTCAGGTGCTGATTTGGTGATAAGCTCGAAGAAGTTTGAGAAATTTAAATTTTAAACCATTATGAGTCTGTAACGTGACCCAGAATGACGGGAGAGAATTTTTTATGCTAGATTTGTAATGTATGAAGCATAAGCTTTCAATAGACATATTTCATCAAATTTCAACATATGTTTTCAAATTCATTGAGGACCTACTTGCCTTACCAAAAAATAAACATATACAAAAAATTTAGTTCAATTCTAGAACTAACTTCATACACTTTTATGCGGTGCAATATCGAAAATGGCATAAAATTCACAATTGCAGCGCCCCCTTCCGGCGGATTTTTTTCAGATTCTGGGCGATCCAACTAGCCATAGCCATGCACTTATCCAAAAAATTTCGTTCAATTCAATGCATAACTTCATGTACTTTTGGTCGGTAAAATATTGAAAATGGCACAAAAATCGCGATTGCCGCGCCCCCTTCTGACGGATGTTTTTCAAATTAAGGGAGGACCAATAAGCCATAGTCATACATATGCACAAAAAATTTGGTTAAACTCGATGCATTATTTCATATACTTTTCGTCGGTAAAATATTGAAAATGGCACAAAAATCGCGATTGCAGCGCCCCCCTTAAGGCGGAATATTTCAAAATTGAAGGAGGATCTGCTTGCAACAGCCAAAAACATTCACAAAAAATTTGGTTCAATTCTATGCGTAACTTCATACACTTTTTCATGGTAGAATGGCGACATATGCACAGACACAGACACACGGACAGACAGACATTTTGTAAAAACATGTTTTTTGGAATTTCTGACCCCTAAAACGTGTAAATCCGTCGAAAACCGAAAGTCGAAAAAAAAATTCGATTACAATACTTTCTTCTACTGAAGATAGAAGAAAGTAAAAATTAAATTAACATTGTTAATTTGTGAAGAATCCCTTATCTTTCAGTTGTATATAAAAAGAACTGGAATATTAGCTCCCTCATAAAGCTGATATCTTTCAGGATTTTCACAAGGCTTATTTATTTTATTTTATTTATTTATTTTGCATGAGTTGCTGATTTTTAAATGAATTGCTTGACAATCCAAGTAATAAATGATTTCGTTTTGAAAAAAAATAAATAAATACTCCCCATAAATAATTATTTATGTTAATGTTCGAGATATTCAGAACAACATGGATGACAAAAATTTAAACTTTTAAATCACTTTTTTTTTAATTAAAACTCATTTAATATATCGGTAGTGAGGACTATTCTTGCAAAATACATACAAGAATAATGAGATTCATTAACAAAAAATACTGTTATGCGAATCCTGCAATTCTTAACTGAATAATATCAATAAATGCATTGTGATGCCACCTGTAAAAGAAAATTTTTTTTAGTTGTACACTTTTCGTATAGCATTTTTTAAAAGGAGAAAAGCGACACCTGTGTAAAGGGTCGAGAAAAGAACCGCATTGGAAAACAGTGAGGCTTCGACTGTTCACCTGCGCTTTCTGAAATAGGATTTGGCGAATTACTTTGTATGAAAAGGGTAATCTGCTTTTATGGGTATAGAAGAATTAAATAAATTTTACATCGAATTTTCTTTCAATATACATAAAAGTATTGTCAGACTATAACGGTTTAATTAATAAATCAAAAAATTTATTTATAATTATTAAATCCTTCATCTTTATCTGTAAAATGTAGAAGGCAGCACGATTAAATTGATTTTAAAAATTAACTCAATTAGAAGGTACTTCCTTTTGTTCAATTTAGAAATTTAGCCAAAACTGTTATAATTATTTCATGGATAAAATTTGCATACACTCACAAACATTTGCTTATAACATAACAGCGAGAAAGACTGGGCATAACTCATTCAAAAGTTAACTCTGAGTTAAACTCTATAAAACAATATACTCTCAGAAGATTAACAATTATATGTTGGTGCCAAATTTGGTGACATTGTTTCACTTGATGCCAAACCTTATTGGCATATGTAATCTTGAAAATAAATTAAAATGCCAAATCTGGCAAAATGTTGCCAGCTTTCAAATTTTGATTGCTGACAACTCTTCAACAACTTAATATCTGTTTCAATCTTTTTTTTTCCACTAAAATACAATGACTCATAGTGACACCAAACTGACTAAATCATCGAATTTTCCCAACTGTGAGACCTATTCCAATGATCATCTCGCATCTCAAAATGGCAGAACCCAAAATTAAATCAGACATTATCAGAGATGTTCTACAGAAAAAATTTGCAAACACACAAGATATGGCAATATTATGATACATGAGTATGACTATCCTCCCATGGCGACCAGTCTGGTCTTCTTTAAATGCATGCTCAGCACTGCATCACGCTACTTTCATTCCTAAATTAATTTATATTTTACTTGCTCAGTCCTTTACCAAACCAGAAGATTCTGACAGAGAAATCAAGAATTC